>BMAO01032636.1:0-21939 GCA_019973975.1 Trichonephila clavata | reverse complement strand
CATGGTCAAGCGACGTGGACGACACCTGAGCTGGCATCCCCCTCTCCTAACTGCCACACCACACCAACGGGAGGACGTTTGAGCTCTCGACAGATTTAATGTGCATCGCTCCCCTACACGGCGGGTTTTTAGTGGTAGTGGGATCGAACTCATGACACGCTAGCCAAGATCCGATGTCTAGACCACTTGGCTACCGCGGCCACCAGTGCTAATTGGGATACTGAAATAATGCACTAGCGACTTAATATCGAGACATTACTAATCACTCTAAGTGGGTGCTTCATTCTCATGACTTCCCTCACAACCCCGGGATCTTAAAATCCCGGTGTAAACTAATAATGGGATAATTAACTAATAACGGGTGTAAATAGTTAATAACGGGATTTAATTTTGAGGGGAATTATATTTTTAAAAATTTTTTTCTCGTCACATTTTCTAAGAATTTAATTTTTAGAAAATTTGTTTAGAGAGCTTCCACTTTCGAAATGAGACTGCGCAACATTCATTAATGTTTCCAGAAATAAAAAATAAAAAAATGTGACTCATTTGTCTGGTGTTTATAATAAATTTTGATTTTTCTTTTCTGAATCATCAATCGTGAATCCTTTTTCTGATTATCATGTTAAGTCAATATAAAAGATGTGTTTTAAGTTTCTCTCTCTTTTTATACATCAAGAGTAAGTAATACATTTTTAACTAGTATTATTTTGTATAATAAGTATTCTCATAAGCTGTTTAAAGTTATTGCTGTTTGAAGTATCGAAAAGGTCTTTCATCAAAATTCTTTCGGAATGTCTAAAGTTTGTGAATTAAATCAGTCAGTTATAAGTGAGATATTTAATGTTATCTTTTTTTTTAATTACAGAGAGATAAATTTAGTAATATTCTTTTTTTATCATTAATAATATAGTTTCAAATTAGATTGCATGTATTAATACTTAAATGTAAAAAATATTTCGAAAACAAATTTTTTGAGGAAGCAAAAAGACAGCATTTTATTGGACTGAGAAATATACAATGTATTTGTTATTAGTTTTAATATTGAAGCCTGTTTCTTTTTTAGTATTTTTATTAGAGTTAATTTCAGCGTTTATTATGATTCATTTCTGTTATATGCTAATAAATTTTTTTTTAAAAATGTATTTTCCTGTGGGAATTGTATAAATATAGAAAATTTTTTAGATTAAAATTTAATATAAATCCATCTTATCTTTTGTTTGTTTTGGTACAGAAATATGTGTGTTAGTTTGTCAAAAAAAAAATGTTCAGAAAATGACTTTATAATTTTAATTTTGAAAAATCGATATATTTCCTTAGAATGTCTTAGCAGTTATCAATTCTAAATATATTAATTCATAAGAAATACTGTATCCAATAAAAATTTAAATAGGGTCTTTTTTCTGTTTTAAATTTACAAAGAGATTTTGGAAAATCTCAAACATTTCAACTTTTAGTTAAAGGGTTTAGTTCAATCGGCTCTTTACAAGCAAATGTCAGAGTTTGAAAAAGGTCGTATCATTAGATTGAGAGAGGCTGGTTGGGCGAATAGGAGAAACGCTCGTTATATGGGTCGAAGCGATGCGACCATTAAAAGATGCTGGCAAGAATGGGTGGCCAGCGGCAGATTTCAGCGTCGTGATGGTAGCGGTCGACCTTAGGGCCACAGCAGATCGAAAAGACAAATTGATGGTCAGATCAAAACTGTCACAGCACCTGATTCATCGTTATCAACAATCAGACGTGTGATCCGTACACGAGTGTCCACCACGACTATTCATAGGCGGCTGATAGATCTAAACTTACACTCGTACCAACCGCTACGCCACCTACCACTCACATCTACACACTGTCTAGCCAGATTACAGTGGTGCTTTGCTCCATCAAGCTGGAATCATGCTGACTGGGCACGTTTAGTGTTTAACAATGAATCTCGCTTCCAATTGTGTCCTGGCGATCATCGAAGACGTGTCTGGAGACGCTTAGGGCAGCATGCCGATCTTGCCTTCACTATTTCACGCCACACAGACCCTCAACAAGAGTTATGGTCTGGGGTGCCATTTCTTTGACAGACAGTGATATGTCGACGACATTCAGAGAACTGTTTTGCTACCGGTCCTTTTGCAATATCCTAGCCTTATTTTACAACAAGATATGCCAGACCGACAGATCTCTCTCCAAATCGAGCATGTCTGGATATAATGGAAAACCGACTGCATCTACCATGGAATATTGATGACCTGACCTGACAATTGATGCCCATTTGCCAAGAAATACCCCAGAAAACCATCAGAGGGCTTTATCACTCTATGCCACGTCATGTGGCAGCTTTCATCCAGGCTAGAGGTGGGTCAACACCTTATTGAACTCATTACTTTGTAACTATGTAATTTTTCTAAAATTTTTCTAAAATTTTAATAATTTTCTGTTCTGCACATAATCTTTCCACCAACCATTTTTTGTCTGATAGAGTCAGGTTTATGTTTTGTTTTGTTACAGAGTGTATTTGCACTTGTTGTTCTATATTTGTTTTCTAAATAGGACATTTTAGAGAACGCACGCTCCGCTTCACAAACATGTAATAGGCAGCGTTATAGAGAATTGGAATTTGTGGAAAAAACGTCAACAAGTTTCTTTCCAAAAATTGAATTGAACATATCACTACAAGTATAGGACTCTAGCTCAGTTTGTTTTAGTCTATTTTCTAAATGTTGGTCTACGTTATCTGAATAGTAATCAATAATAGTTCGAATACTCTCCAAGCCTCGACGTTCTCCTTACTTTGATCTTGCAAATCCATCAAAAATTTAAATATCTTACTATATTCTGTATGACTTTTTCTATTTAAATCAAGGATTAGCTTATGTAACGCGCCAATAAGCGAGTGTCTCTTTTAAATTTTCCGGTCCAATACACAGATTTTCGGTGGATTTATCTGCACATTTTGAAATAACCCGTTCACATCGTTATATTCTGTTTACTAGGACTTAATTTTTTGACAGCGTCTTGATACTCCTTCAGTTTTTTATCTGATTAATGTCGTACATTGTTCATAAACGTTTTTAATGACACATTTAACTTTTTCTCTTCACAGACGTCCGAACCAGGAATCTGTAATTTTCTTGTTAACTGGATTTAATCTTTCTAAAAGTTATTTTAAAATAAAATTAAAACGGCAGTTTCGAGTATTGTTAATTTATTAAATAAATTTCCTGCCTCTCTTTTTTGAAAATCAATTTGCTAATTTCTATTGCCACTAAATGTCTTAAAAATATTCATGATATTACCATAATTATCTTTTAAGGCTTCAACAGCATCGTAGTGACAGGACCATCTGGTTTGACTTAAACTTTTAAGGTAAATTTCAGTTTAATTTCACAATTTAAAAATTCCCACCTACTGATCAAAGCAGAAAAGAAAACATATATTTGCTTCACTAAACCAAAAAAGTTCATGATTTCAGTTGTAACCTTAAATGATTCTGCACCAACCAGATTAAGAGAATGTGCAGCACACGGCACATAATTAGCGAATTTATTTTTTCTTTTAGAGTGCTCGCACACCATTATATTGACCGAACATATTGGCAGCGTTGTCAAATGATTGCCCCTTACAATTACCCAACAGCAGTTCATTTGTTTCTGTAAAAGCTCTTGTAGAGAATTAAATGAGTATAAGCCAGTGTGTGACTACTAATCTTAATTAATGAGACACATTTTTCATACACTTTTCCATGAAAACAATATGTTGTATAATAGCAAGTGGGTCATTGTGGAACATATCTGGTGTTGAATCCATCACAATTGAATAGTACTTTGTGTCATCGTTATTTATTTGAGTTGCAATTGTTTGAATGATTTGCTTGCCTACGATCTCAATTATTTGCTCATATGTTGTTTTTGATAAGTGCAATATTAGTGATTTGGGTCGTAATTCTCACTGTTCACGAATAAATGGGTCGAACTCTTCCAGCAGCTCTAGGGCACCCATAAAATTACCATTATGAGGAAACCCCCAAAAGCTTCCTCGGTACCTCTTATAGCCAAATACTTTACTACCGTTATAACACGTTTGAGGGCATTGTGGTAATAGTTGCTCCTGTGTGTGTGTGTGTGTGTGTGTGTGTGTGTGTGTGTGTGTGTGTGTGTGTGTGTGTGTGTGTGTGTGTGTGTGTGTGTGTGTGACTGTTTACCTAAAACAGACTTATTTTCTTTTCGTGTCAACCAAACTAACATTGAATTTTTATGTTGAATATAATTTTCATGATTTTCTAAGCAACTTGTTAAGTGTTTCCAATCAGAAAAGCCGGTTGTGTATTGAAAATTTGTTAAAGAAAAAAGTTTATAGGTCAAACAAAAAACACTACCAATACTAGTTGAATAACGTAGCCAAGATCTGTCCAGCACTTGGCTATTTTTAAGTTTTTTAAAGAAATGATTATTGGAAAAGGATCTCTTGTTCTTTGTGTTCTCTTACCGAAATAGAATACATATTATTTGGATCTTTATTTTGATGATAACTCATTTCATGTGGGTAAGGATATAATCAATAAAATTATTACTTAGCAATTTAGGCCACGAACCCACGTCAACGTATATCTTAAACTCAAAATCAACATTTTCAAAACACTTTTCGGTCGGGGCATTACTGATGTCATCTGGCTGAACAATATCTTTTTCAGAACGTTGCTCGTCATCGAGATGTTCCATATTTTCATCATTAATATTTTCTTGTTGTGTTTCTCCGTTTTCTTTAGCTAAATTCCTTTTCCTTTCGCTTGTTAATGTATCTATGTTTGTTATATTCTTGTTTCTTTGTTCCATTGTAAAAAAAAAGTTGAAATGTCAACACATTTAATTTTTTCTTTTTCTCGATTTAACAGTAATTTTCGTTTCTCCCCTCCACTTTTATATTTTCTGCCATACATATTTATATTGATAACTAAGGATTTTCCTGAAAATAAATTTAAAAGTTTAGGTCATAAAATTACGATAACACAACCGAATGTGCTTGGTAAACTAAAAATATTCTACCAAATTTTTACAAAACAGTATAGTTTATTTCTGAGATAATTAAAAAAAAGTACCTAGTTTATTTAAAAAATAAGAAATCATTGTCTATACTCCGCTTAAACCTATGAGAGAAAGGGGCTTTATATATAAATAAAACTAAACTTTAAATAAACTTTAGTATTATTTGCCCCACTTTAAATAATTATTGTTTTTCCGTTGTCATCTATTATTTGCTGTTGCTACCTATACTTAAGAAAAAACCCGATTTTTATTATGAAAATCAAGACCACTTTACTTTCATCCATAATATTCGCGGGAAATCTCCATAATCCACATAAAATGATTGTTATTTTTTTCCCCATCCTATAGAAGTAATTAAGTTACTCATCACAAATTTTACGACAACATACATATTTATAGGAAATCCTGATATTTTCAATCTTTGAAAAATTGAAAATACAGAAAATACTTTATCATAACTTGAATGTCTTCTTATTTAAATAATTTAGAAATGTGTTTTGGTGCTTATTTTTTACTTGAAACTTGAATATCTTTTAATAAAAATAATTATCTTTTATAAAATATCTTTTAATTCCAGGTATTATGCACAGGACGCAGCACCAAATCAGTACATTATTGTAACTTAGAACTATTATTGCACAAAAATAAATGGCTACCGAAACAGTGCCACTACGTTTGTATAAATGCTCGATTCTCGTCGGCGCCGTTCTATGTGACAGAGCCTTTGTCTATTAATTATTAATTTCCGCGCATTCGGTGGCAGGGCGGAAGAACAAAAATAAATTGCTCTTGCTCTCAAAAATAAAAATCAATTTGACATGATATTTCAGGTACTTTATTTCTGAATTGTATTTTTTTACTAGTTTATTATTTTATTAATATTTTCATTGTAAGCATCGTTTTCTGTTTGTTATCTTCAACGGGGAACGGGAGCCCCTAGAACCCGGGGGCCCTGGTCTGCAACCCATTTATCCCATACATTGATCCGGCTTTGATTACGTCACTTCCCATCAGGGCTTAAACCAAACTTTAAGAGTACATCTACCTGAGCCTGTCCTTAACTGTCACAGCTTCTGGAAAATGTATACTTTTTGAATTGCCCTGCATTACTGTGTTTTCTCACATGTTTTATGCTGGTCGGTGAGCACAAGTTTTTCCAATCATAAAACTACAGATGGATCCATACTGAATCGACACATTGATGGAAAAAAATAAACAGTAATATACTAATATTTACTTTTAGGAACCTCGTGGTCTTGCAAGGGTTCAGAAGTTTATCTAGACTTCCAGTTTATTTACTTGCTTCGTTACGTGGCGATTACAGGATGTAGGCCTTGATTAATTCACGCATTCAATGGGGGGGGGGGACAATTTACTGTTTATTTCGTGTACTCACGTTTATAGATGACAAAAAATAAATTAACGAGCTAATAAAAAAAGGATTAATAAAAAATTACTAATTTATCTTTAAATTAGGTATTTGCCTTCGTTTATAAAATATTCATATTTTCTAATTTAAGTTCATTTATAAATAATGTTCTCGATGTTAAATATTTTTTCTTTATATTCTTATGTCAAATTTCTCGCTCTACTTTGTCGTAGTCTCTCACTCCCCCTGTGATTATTGACTCCCCTTTGCATATTATCTAAATTTGGGTATGTTGGATTCATGATTAACGACTACTTAATTAATAAATCAATATTATTTATTGACCTTTCTTAATAGAGAAATACACAAATATTAATCAAACTTTAAGAACAACAAATTACAGTGGAGTGTGAGAAGAACCCGATTATGAACGACGGAATACTAACTGAAACCACGGAGAATAACGTATACAATCAAACTACGCATTTATATCTAATTTATGAAAATAACTGACCTGATACCTTTTTAAGGCAGGTTTCTCTAATATTGGATTGTCCTAAGGAGTGGCTTCAATCTTTGATATCTTCAGTTCTGTCCCGAACCGAATTAATGAACCTTTTTAATCGTCTTCTCCGGGCGAATATACTTCCACTAGTTAAACTAATCTCTCAGAATCACCTTCTTAATCAACCTCGTAGTCATCCTCACTCTCTTCATTTCATTTCTCCCTTTTATATCTTTTTCGAACTCGCTAAACCCGAAACTATCTTGTTTGCATAAGTCACACCCTTGGCTCTCGGCGGAGATTGGTTAAAATAAATAAAGTCTTTAAAGATTTGAGAGAAGGTTAGTGAAACGCGTAAGCACCCGTCACAACCCCCTCCGAGAAAAAAAGCGTGACTTATTGAAGGTCTAAACGACCTGCAAGAACTCGCTTAATTTACCTAACATCTGAAAAACACTGAACCTGCACAAAATTTTAACTACTCTAGAATGCCTAAAAATACTGAACTTGTAGAAAGTTAACTCACGAACTTTAGAATGCCTGAAAATATTGAACTTGCAGAAAATTTTAACTCTCTAAGTTAGAAACTTTAATTAAACTAGCACACAGAAATGACTACTCAAAGGGGTACTCTACTCTAATTTATTGACCTTTTACAAACATACAATCCCTACAGTGCATCCCATTCGGACGAAGATCAGGGAAAAACCTTTCCAGGAAAAAACCCTGATCATGCACTTTACTTAAGTGCTAATAAATATAAAATTTTACATTAATATCTTCTCACGACATCAAAGTTTTCATCGCATCACTATGTTCAGGGACTGCTGCCCTGAAAGGAAACCTTGACAATTTTTTCTAAAACATGACATTAAATGCACAGAACTTTTATACAACTTCCTTATTGACATAAAATATGGCATACATTATATTATTTATATATAGTTTCATAACAAAATAACCTTCATCTGGTTTCATTTTCAAAAAATTCCCAATCAATCGCGCTGCGCTGTTAATGTTTTTTTGTTAGTATTCCTAATTACGCCGCGCCCAGAAACCAGACAGTACTTATACATCTTAATAATTACACACAAAAATATATACATTTTTTACATAGAATATATTACAACAAACAATACAAGTAATCTCACATATAAAGCCTCGTCTTTAATGTTAGCAAAACAATTGCAATTCAACAAGTGTTTTTCCACAATTTGGAAAAAAATTAAATACAAAAGCTTTTTGAACCGATATGAAAATACACAAAACGCAGTAACTTTTGTACTGAAATTTTACAAAAAAAATAGACTAGCTCACATGGAAAATCTCCGAACTGTCTGTCAGAGGAAAAATAAACAAATTAGAATTATACAACCTGGCTAGTCTTTAGATCCAATCTGCATAGGCTTTGTCTCCAACCATGGCCTCTGTGCTCGATGATCTTGTCCTAGGGTTGTCCTCTCTGCGCTCCCACATTCTGGGTCTCCTCTTCCATTGAGTCCGTTGAAGTTGATATGCTCCTGCTGAGGCGTTGTTTTCTTTTGTGAGAACTGGAACTTGGCTGTTGTCCACTCGACGTCGGCTCCTAAGATTGTATGGACAGCTCCTTTCCTGATGAGGTCTGTTGTACTTGAATCTGTGGGATGGTTCTGGAACTGCTCTTTCAGAACTATTTTCTTCCACCTTTCTATACCGCTTTCTGGAGGGACGAGACGGCATTGACGAGGAAAACTTTCTCTTGTCTCGAGATACCTGGGCCTCTGGTCTCTTCTTCTTTTGTATATTATCTCTCCAAGAGTCTGGTCTTCCTCTTTTCTCTCTTTCAGTCCAATACGGTTTTTTTCCCCTGAAATTATACACTTCACCCCCCGAAGAAACAGCAGATTCCGTTCGTCCACGTTTTTTTCTCACCTCCACTCCATCGCGTCTATTCGCAACTATATCTCTATACTACCATTTAAATTTCCTGATTTCGATCCTCTACGACAACCCCCATCACTCTCCGATTGCACCAATCTCGACTGCCCATCATCCGACCTGACTGATGCCACTGCACCATGATCACTACTATTGTCACTTTCCGACTCGGCAACACTGTCTTCTCTTTGATGGTAAATTCTCACCTGGTCCACATTAACAGTTATTTTTTTACCAAATTTTAATATTACTAAATTATTATTATTTTTACACTCAGAACTTTATATGGGCCCTCAAACTTTGGCATAAATTTACCCACTATTTTCTTACTTGCCGAACTTAACGGGTGAGTTTGAACTATTACTAGATCATCAACTTTCACATTACTTTCACGCCTCTTTTTATTATAATATTTCGCCCACTTCTCTGCTGGCGCTTTGTATGAATTCTAGCCTCCTCAAACAACCTTTCTATGTTCCCACAAACTAAATCTGATCCATCAGTTACCATACTAATTTTGAAAAGGGGTGATTAAATTTCGACCTAAAAATAATTCCGCCGGTGTTTTACCCGTTGTCTCATGTACTGCTGTCCTAATAGCATATCCGAACTTTTGCAGAAATTGATCCCAGTTAGTGTGATTATCCGCGACAAAACTCGAAATCATTTTTAAAAGAGTGCGATTAACTCTTTCTGTTTGATTAGCTTGTGGACGATATACCACAGTTTTAACGTGTTTTATGTTCAACCTGCGACATACTAGCTCAAAAACTTCGGATATCATTTGGGGGCCGTTGTCGGTGACTAACTTAACAGGAGCTCCATAACGCGAATATAATTCTCAAAAAATGCATTGGCAATTGCTTTAGCCGAAGCTTTCCTTAAGGGAACTATTTCAACCCATTTAGAAAAATTATCTGTAATTACTAAAATAAATTTATAGCGTTCTGGACTAGTTGCAGGGTATGGGCCTAACAAATCTAAAGATACGATTTCATTCAGAAAATTCGTTACTATCGGAATTAATTGACCAGCTGGTAATTCGCTTTTATAATTGACTTTTTGGCATTGGTCGCAGGTTGCTACATATTTATAAATGTATTTCCTCATGTACGGGAAATAACACGCGTCTTTTAATTTTAAGTAGGTTTTCTTTTTGCAAAAATGGCCTGCCATCGGCGAGTCATGGAATTCTCGCATAACATCTTTACGTAATGTTTTAGGTATAAATACCCTTAATTCACCTAGTGTGGTTGTATATTTTGCATAGTATAACAACCCATCTATCAATTTAAAGTCGCGGGACCAATTTCTACAGATTGACTCATTAATGGAACTATCGTCCGGATTTTCTAGAAAACGTACGATGTGACCCAACTCCGGATCATTTCTCTGTTCCTCTCTCAACTGTTCTCTAGACGATAATACTAACGATCTAATCACCGCACAAGACACCTTTGGTTCTTCATTACTTTCTAACGGGTTTCTAGACAACATAGCCACTAAATTTTGCGTACCTGGGTGATGTTCCCATTCTACATTAAAATTCGCCAACTTTTGTTTTTGCCCTGTATTTAACTTAGTCTTTAATAAATCTATCCGTACCGGTTCGTCCGAAATTGCCAATTTCTCAATCTGCGAGTCCGGAATGATTAACGATTTTTTAACAAAATCAAAACTGATCCTTGCATGTGACATAAAATCAATACCTATGATGCATGGATCTTGCATCTCAGCAATCACATGAAATTTCCACAACTTCGAAAATTCCTTTATTTTAATTCTTAACTCAACTGTGCCTAAATTTCTGCATTGTGACCCTTGAGCTGTAACTACTTCAGCTAACGATTTCTTAATAGGACAAAAAGAAAAATATGATCGGTATGTTTTTTCTGAAATAAATGACTTTTCCGCACCTGTATCCCAGAGCGCTTTTAGAAACGTATCATGCAAAAGAATCGGCACATAAGGAAGATCAACTGGTGATAATCGTAATGAATTAAGTTTAATTCTATTAGGAGGATTTGACTCAATACGATACTTTTGAAAATTTAAATTGGCATTTATCTGCCTTCCGCTGTTGCAATCAACACGCCTCCAATTCTGCTTTGCTGAATCATTACTAGGACCCTTCCTAACCACCATCCTACGGTTCTGATACCGGTCTGTTCGCTGATTTGGCTGATTGTAGCGATTTCCTCCCTCGAATCCTTGATTTTGATAATTATGACGAGAAAAATTATTTGCACCCCTGCCTAGTCCTCTTTGATCATTTTGACTATTTCCGACCCCAGTATCTCTCCAATTTCTATTATTCCTTCTCTCCTCAGGATTCCTCCTCATATCCCAACCTCGTCTAACAAAATTATTACTCGAACCCTGGTTTTCCCTGCAGCTATGACGCTCCTCATATCGGTCTACCAACTCTACCAACTGAGCTTTCGTTGTGGGGTTTCGAACTTCTAAATAATCCATTATTTGGGGTTCTAGTCGCATTACTATGTGATCGACCAATTTTAACTCATCATAATTCAAATTTAAAGCTTTATGAATTTTTAATAGCTGAAAAATAAAGTCTGACGGGGCTTGACCTCTCCGTTGTTTCGATGAAAAAAACTGAGCCTCTAGCTCTGATTTATTCCGTACTACAGGAAAACTATCTGACAATTTCTTTTTAAGCGTTGCAAATGCAGTCGCTTCTTCATTTACACACTCGAACCCAATAACCTCAAACCAGTCTAACGCTCTCCCAATTAAATGACCTTTTAAATACGCACATGATAGATTCGCCGGTATTCCATAGTGGGCTATATTGTCATCGATATTAGAAATAAACTCAGACACATTTTCTTTACCCGAAAAAAATAATTCCGGCAAAACTCTAAATCCTGCACCTGCTCTTAATTCCGGTATTTCGGTTGGGCGCCAGTGTCGTAGCCTTTCGTTACCCCTATGATTATTAACTCCCCTTCGCGTATTATCTAAATCTGAAAATGTTGGTTCCCTAATTAATTACAACTAAATTAATAAATCAATCTTATTTAGTGACCTTTCTTAATAGAGAAATACACAAATATTATTCAAACTTTAAGATCAACAAATTACAGTGGAGTGCGAGAAGAATCTGATTATGAACGACGGAATACTAACTGAAACCACGGAGAATAACGCATACAATCAAACTACGCATTTATATCTAATTTATGAAAATAACTGACCTGATACTCTTTTCTTAAGGCAGGTTTCTCTAATTCTGGATTGCTTTAAGGAGCGGCTTCAATCCTAGCTATTTTTCAGTTCCGTCCCGAACCGAATTAATGAACACTTTTCAATAGTCTTTTCCCGACGAATATATTTCCACTAGATAAACTAATCTCTCAAAATCACCCTCTTAATCAACCTCGTTCTCTTCATTTCATTTCTCCCTTTTATATCTTTTTCGAACTCGCTAAACCCGAAATTATCTCGTTTGCATAAGTCACACTTTTGGCTCTCGGCGGAGATTGGTTAAAATAATTAAAATATTTAAAGACCCGAGAGAAGGTTAGTGAAACGCGTAAGCACCCTTCACAACCTTATCTTTTACATCGGCTGTTCCGTCGTGAGGATTTCTGCCTTGCTGACTGGTGAGGAGAATGGTTAAAAAAACCACACTCTGTAACACGTATTTTTACAAGCTTCAATCGACTTCTCCTCGCATAGCTCCACACGTAACCGCTATCTACGAATGTCAACAACTGCGTGCTGGCCTACCGATCTTTACTTCACTTAACTTTACTCTTCTATCTCTTCACTTTACTTAACTCTTTTAACTCGCGAAACACGAACTTATATAATATATCTTATTTGCATAAATCACGCCTGGCTCTCGGTAAAGATTGGTTGAAATAAATAAATTATTTTAGGAAAAATAGAGAAGGTTAATCAAAAGACCGTATAGATCCGTCACACGCTGAAGGTGAGACGTTGATTGCTTATACTTTAGACTGTTTTGGGTTCAATCTAATATATAAAATTCTTGTGTCACAGTGTTTGTAACCAAACTCCTCCGAAACGGTGTGGCCGATTCTTACGAAATTTTGTGCGTATATTCAGTAGGTCTGAGAATAGGACATAAACTATTTTTTATTCCGATATTGTAATTAGTTAAAAAGATATTAATTAAAAACCTTAAAACGCCTAATTGTCTTAACCTTGGGTGTTGTTTTTCCCGTCTAGCGTCGTGAATGAACAGAGGGTGAAATTTTTCGGTATTCTCGACGTTATTTAAACAGTCATCCGATTTTTGTTTTTTAAATCAGACAAAAAATAATTACAGAATCGGAAAGATCATTTTTTTCGCCACGATACAGTATAATTGTTTTTGCAAAATAATAATATTTTCTATTTTTTAAGATTTTTTTAAAAAATAGTTAAAATTTATGCGTTTTTATGAAAATTATTTCGAAATCGTTGCGTATGAATTTATTTTCGTGTTATGAAAACGATATTCTACACTAAATAACTTCAAGCCTTTTTCTTTTAGAACCAGTCACTTAAAAAATAAAATGCCCAAAACTTTTTTTAAAGATTTTTCGAAAAATTGTCGAAATTTTTAACTTAACATTGAATAACTTCGTTATTTATTAAGATTATCATACGAAACTTTTGTTGCGTTTGTAGAATAATGTTATCAAACTTCTGTGCAAAGATTGAAAAAATTGCTTAAAAATTACGGATTTAAAATTTTTTTTTTTGATTTTCGTAAAATAATGTTATTGCAAGAAATAATCTAAACAGTATTTTTTGTACATTTTTTATTTAAAAGTCCTTCATTTTCGAAATTAATGTGTGAAGTTTGAAAGCATTAACTTAAAAATTAAGCCCTAAAAAATAAAAACTTTAATAAAAAATACGCGATTTTACAGTTTGCCAAGCCTTGGCGTCGAAAAATGGTTTCGCGTCAAATAGCTTTCAACTGTTTCACCTGAAACTTGGGGACTCACCCAAGGAAAAATGGGACTCACCCAAGAAATCAACTCTCTTTTACTTTCCATTGGTACATTGGGCAAATCATGCACCCTCCAGTGGATTCCGGCCCATGTTGACATCGAGGGGAACGAGACGGCCGATTTCCTTGCCGATGAAGCCAGAACCCTTGAATGTGTAACTTCTTCGACTGCGTTCTTTGATGCCAACGCAGTCGCAAAACAAAAGCTCTGCTCAAACCCACGAAAAAAATTCTCGCTGCCAGAATTAAATTATAGCCTAGAAATTACAACAACAATAACCAGGCTAAGGACAAAACATTTTAAGGGCATGAAGATTCTGCCTGATGGATCCAGATCATATGTGGAATGCAGGCACTGCCCAGGCAAGCAACTGGATCCCAAACATCTTTTTAACTGTCCTTCCATTATTGGTGCCCTTTTTAAAATAGACAATGACTACAGCATGGACATCCTATACTCGGATAGTGCCATGGATGTTGCCACGGCAGTGATTCACGCCTTTGGAAATATTTGACTCATTTCTTTATCTTTATTTTGTTATATACAATACCTTTGCACTTTGTCATACACGACAACAACAACAACCTGAAACTTCACATCTAACTAAAGGGTTACACCAAAAGGTTCTGACTTAAACATGCGAAAATCAGCAAATTTGGCGAGTGAAAAAGTTATTTTTGCTTCAATTTTCATCATTTTCTCTTTATATAATTTTCAAAATTAAATCATTATTGATGTCAGATTAAGATGAAAGAATGCATTCAATACATTTCTGAGATTCATTTTTTTAAAATATTTATCTGTATCAAATCAGTGATTTAAAAATTAAAAAGCCAAAAACTTTTTTGAACAAATTTTAATAAAACACTCAAAAAAATACTTAAATTATTCGTTTAATGATTTCTTCTTTAAAAAAGATAATTGCATGAAACTTTATTCCAATGTGTCGAACATTTCAAAAAATCCTCACAATTTTACTTCAAGATTTAAAATAGTAGTGAAATTTTGTAATTTGAAAAATTTCTACTTTTCTGTCTTTTTTCAACATACGACTATTTTTAAAAAGGCTACATTTTCCTTTCCGAGGACTAAAAAACTGCAACGAAAGAATTGGAAAGTGGGTGAGTGATTTATAAATTCGCACTGTTCACCTACTCGAGAGTTTTTGGCGACGGACTTCGAAATTTTAAGCCACGGTCAAGTGATGAGGACGACACCTGAGCTTTCACCCATCTCTCCTAATTACCACACCAACTTAAGAACAAATTTCGAAAAAGGGAGTTTTTATGACATAGTTAAAGAAATCACTCACATCGCGCGCATACACACACACACATAAGTGCTATCGTCCTAAAGGAAACAGGAAATTCCCATGGGGATGAAGTTATTCACTCGGTAAAAGCCCGTTGCAACCCCGGGGTAAGCGGAGAGGAAAGAAACAAAGAAGTCAAAGTAATTTCGAAAAATAATATTGGAAGTGCTGATTTTGTCAAGCGAAGGAAAAATGTTAAACGAGAAGGCCATGATACGCACTCACGGGCCATGCACTCACATCGTACGTGTCACACCCTCACAGAAGTGCTGGCGTCAGAAATCAATGAGGAAATTAACATGGGGATTAAGTTATACCCTCGGTAAAAGCCCGTGCAACGCCGGGCCGGGTTAGCTAGTAATTTTAATATAATTTTATTTAAACATGCCTTCTGTATAAAATCCAGTTGCACCAAAAAATCAATATAGATTGATTTAACAAAGAATATAAAAGGATTTCCATGTAAAGTCACACACACCCAAGAGAAATACATCACAGTAAATGAAATAAAAAAATAATTTAATGTTTCTTGGATGTGACCCGGTACCATTTGATTCATGGACCGGAACCGGTCCACGGCTCGGAGGTGGAGATAAAAAAGCAAGATACTGCTATTATCGAAGCCATTTCCAAAAAAGGAGAATGTTTTGAAAATGTGTCATCATTTCTTTATTTTTTGCCACACAACTGAATTTAAATATTGTGTTCTTGAAATAATATTCTTAAAACAAGTTTAAATGTATATTCTAGTTCAAGTGACATTAAACATCAAAAATATTATTCCTTGATACGCTTTCTTCAAAGTCACGGTAGCAGACACCTTAAGCTATTCACAATACATGAATACAACCTTGAAATGATATGAATACTTAGTAACTATATTCAAATAAAAATCTCATCGAAGGAAAATTTAAATATAGTTGAATTAATTACTTCAAACTAGTTTAAATGCTTTTATAGTTCAGAAAACCACTTTCGAAGGGCATGGTTTTTGCTCTTTTTGTTCTCTTTATTACGTAATTAATAGAGATATTTGGATTATTTCTAGTGAAAGACTAAAACTGAAGTGTCTAGTCGTATTTCCCAAGGTTACACGTGCCCAGAGTTGTGTTACATCACTACCTACTGATGCAAATTTACGATGAATATGACGTAGAACTATTAATTAAAGTATATAGATCTCTCAGCAAGGCTTCGAAAGTGCTTAGAAGACCTTGTAGCTGCTCCTCATGGGGTCGCATAAAAGTAGTCCCGTTGAGTTGGAAAATAACTTGTCTCTGTTTGAATTGTTCTCGTGTTTTTATGGGTATTTTTACAGGAGTAACCTTAAGAAAACATATTGATCAAGAAACGTTTTTGTGCCTAAGATAAATGTTTTTGTCAAATAGTTGTTTCGTGTACTTATTTATTATAAATAATTTATTTTGTCAATTATCAACATCAAGATTAAGTTGTTATTATCATTATTTTAGTTTGTATGTTATTTTTTTTTATCAAAACAATAGAAAAAGAGCAAATTTAGAAGCCAAATTTTTGTGAAAAAAAATGTATTAATTTTATAAATGAAACATTTGTGTTTCACAATTTTTTCTTAGTTTTTCAATTATTACCGTTTAGCTATTATACTGAATGCGAAAAATTTGCTGAAAAATTGCATTATTTAATCTCAAGTACTATTTATTATATTTTTTTCAAACGAATATCTTCGTAGTGCCATCTGTGAGGCAGAAAAAAAACTAAAATGATTGCTATGATGATCAGAAGATCAAAATATTAAAATAATAAGGAATATAATTTTTAAATATCAATAGCACCAAAAAAATTACATTATTGAGAATGTTAAATTTTCGTTTAGTATAAAGAAATCTGATTAAAATTGTAAAATTGGAATTTCTGCCTATGTCTAAAAAAAAAAGAAAAAAAACTTTTTTACAGCATACATTTTTTTTGCAAGTAGAAAATTATAATTTATATACTGAAAACATGTTTAGCAAGGAATTTGTACAGATCTTAATTCTGTATTTCACGTATATTTAATGAAAAAAAAAATACATACAAAACTAAAACAGCAATAAACTAAAGGCTTTAATATTTTACATATAGATGGCAGCACAATGAATATAATTTGTACACTTACGGTTTCTATATTTTATAAAAGAGATATTTTATTTCATCATATCTAGACATAAATTAAATTGTACGCATGCAGAAAAAAGATTTCAAAGCGTGGAATCTATTATCTGGGAAAACAATTAAATATTTTTAAAAAAAACCTAATCTTTCTTAAGTTAAGGGGATGCCATCTCTAGCCCTCTACGTAAATCAAAAACACTACAGATTCTGTGGGAATTTTTTTTTTTTTTTTGCTTTTTCACTCATTTTAAAAAATATTTTATGTGTTCTATTTGTCTTTATTATTTATCAGCTAATTCATCCGTAACGGATATAAAACTTTTTAATTTTTGAGAGACTAACTATTTATTGTAAGTTAATATTTGGAACAAAGAGCTTTTTTAATGAACCATATCATTTACTTTTTAATTAGTTAATATATATAATACCTAGCTATTCCACAGAATAAGGTGAAGTATGAAATTATCAATCCATTACTCACTTGAATCGACCTTAGTAATGCCATGAAAACCTGGATATCCTGTTAAATAACTGAAAAATATGTTGTAATGGTAGCATATATAGATTATATTACTTCGCTATTGATTAAGAGTTTCTCTGATACTCACGGCAAAATTAAATTACGCCAATATTCAGCATGTGGTGGTATCTAAAGTAAGACAGTAACAGCTTCCGGGCAATAGTGATCACTTTTGTCTAGTGGTATGTTACGTGCTTACAAACCAATGGATGGCGGGTTCTAATCTTCCACAAACATTCGACGAGAGCTTTGATTGAATAAATTCAACCGTCAAAAATTTAGTTTCGGGAGCTGCCACTAAATAATATTACCAATGAAATGGCTCTCCCTCTTGGGGACTTACCATGTCGGCAAAGACACGGCAGATTGCCAAAATACAGCCCATTAGAAAAAAAAAGATATTACACACACACTAGAGAGCTTCTGTATAGTATAGCGTTTCCCCAAAATGAGTTTCAGGATCTACTTAATACACAGTAAAAGCCTTATAAATATCTTCGAATAACACGAAAAGAGTGCCGTTTTAATTTATGTAGTTAGTTTCATAATAATTAACATGAATAATCAATTTCAAATTGTGCGCTGTTATAAAAATATTAAAAGCTTTGAGACATCACATCCCTGTATACTTAATTATCTTAGTAGACGTAAAACACTTAAAAACTAACAATGAACTGGTTTGAGTTACACGTGGAAAAAATTAAATTACGTACTAATGATTATTTCAATAAGATATAGTTATCTTTTTTAAAATGGAATTCATAATTAAGGAGGAGAAAAATGTACTCAGCGTGATTGAAAATTAGAACAAAAAAATTGTACTTTATGTAAGTGTCTACAGAATTAGCTGAATTGACAGGTTTACAGCACCTTTGCATTTAATTGCTAATGATATTTTTTTCATGAAAGATCTGGAAAAAATTTTAAAATCTTGAAGTCCTTGAAGATAATGTGGTATGAGTTACGCGTTGTGGGACTGAATTTCAATATATTAGTAAAAGATATTCGATAGCTTTTTTATAAAAGTAGGCTTTAATGTATGAATATAGGATTTCTAATTATTGGGATTTATAAGCCATCACAAAACTATCATGTGTTACTCGGTGTATATAATCAGTGAATTAATACATTAGCAAACTTATCACAACTTTAACCAACATGACTAGAAATAATTGGCTTTTTCATTACATCTGATACACTATCTGACCAAAAGTATCCGGACCTCACCCCCTCTCCCATCCCAAAGAAATAGATCTGGTAGATGATGTATTTTGATGCGGGACCGAAAGCTATAAATGTGTTGATTGTGATATATCAAGTCATATTTATGATTTGTGAGACAATGATTAGTCAAACGAGCTTTGTGATGGATGTGCTCTAACACCCATCAGTGTTTGGGAGTTAGAATAAGATCAGCCATAATCAGAAAAAATCTATTTTATTATTCTACGAATCAATTCAAATGACTCAGGGAAGGAAATGCAACTTTAATAAAGTATAGGAGTAAAAGCGAGGTAGAAGAGATATTTAATATTTAAATATGTGAATCGAATCACTAACTCTTAGAACGTTTTTGTTAATATACGTTTTGAATAATCGTAATTCTGTTCTCTGCTATTCGTTTTCTAGTCGATATTAATCTAATCCGTATATAAGCCAATAATTTGGCATATAAAGCCAAATCGTAAATTAACGATCTTTAATTATTCAACAATTAGTCGTGGAACAACTTTGACTAGCTCACAGCTACTTTCTGGTAATCGCTAATTTCTATAACTCCTAACCGCTAGCCTCACGTACCTAAAGTTAATGTTTAAATATTATTCTTCATTTACATAAACCATGTTGTCTTCTTCGGCAGAAAGTTTTCAATTGAATAATATTTAAAGAAATAGTTTTTCCCAAGAGGATTAGTAGGAGGTTCGCGATAGCCCGTTACAACTTCGATCGTAGCATTATACTGAGATGCCCCTTAGGTGAGAAATCATTTACTGAAGTTTCGGACATTCTGCTAGAGCCAAAATCCATTGGGAGTAATGTAACTGAGAAGTGAAAAATGTCGAGGCAGTGAAACGGCAGAAAAACGAAGTGGGAAGTCAAAAAAATTAGTGAATATAATCAATTGAATTCTGAAAAAGGTAGTAAAACAAAATGGCAAGGTCCTCGTTGGTTAAAATCCTTCACGAGCTCCAAAGTTCATCAAGCCTTATTGCTAGCAAAAGGACTGTTCGTTGAAAGTTAAAAAAAAATATGTAAGTTTCCATGGTTGGTTAAACGCTTACAAACCGAACATCACTCCTTAGAATTTGAAGCACTGATTGCTATGAAACAAAGCTCACCGTGCCAGCGGAAAATGTTCTTTCAAGTGATGAATCACGCTTTACAATTGGGCAGTTCGACGAGCAGGTTTGACCTGGATCCCTTAGTCCCTGAGGTTGGAAACATGAACTCAGAGATGTATGTGGACAATGCACACTTCTAACACTATGACAATATTTTTTGGGAAAACCCATTTCTCTTTCAGGAGAATAAATATTCCATTCACTCATCGAGGCTTGCGCAGCCATGATAAATCTGTTTTCAAAAACTGGACTGGACTTCTCAGTGCCATGGTCTAGATCAGTGAACTTTGAAGCCATAGATTGGCGTGAAAACTGAGCCGGTCACTTCTCTGGGCGAAGGGAGGTTAATGGTTCAGGACATAAGCGTCGTTGTGTTCGGTCTTGGATACTTTCTTGCGAGAAATTACGTTGACCGTTGAGACGTCATTACCCTAATGGGAAATCGGTCCTTTGGTGGAGACCGCCGCACACCCAAAATGACCACTGAGAGAGAGAAACTGTAATTTGATCTCTGCCTGTTGCAACCAAGTGTCAGGGAACCACCTGGACGACTGTTCTGATACCACTAGTGATGTGGTGGAACAGACCAAGTGGTTATGTTTTCACATTTTGCCCTGGAAAACAGCTCCAATGACGAAATTCACACCAGACAGACGCCAAGCGGGGAATCACGTGACAACTTTCCAACATTCGCACGTGTTTTTTATTCCCTGTGTTAAACCTATGCAGTAAGTTGTTGACATTCTTGTGCTGTAATTTTATCTAATTAAAATATATGATATCATTATATTTTATGCATTATTCTAGTTTTTATATTTGTTAGGAAAAATTCTTAACAACTTTTTTGTAAAATTTCTGTTTCTTTCTTATTTATTTATCTAATTAGGTATTCGTCCGCTCCAACTAGTGTTAAGATAGTATATTTATGTATAGTTCTCTCTCTCTCTCTCTTGATACACTTAGATTAGCTGATAGTTATTTTAGTTCTTAATTAATTTTGTAGTTCTTTATTTTATATTTTTGCGCCAGAATGGCTCACAGTATAGGAGCAAAACCCCTTCTTTTAAAAAATTTCAATTTATGTGAAGTTCTCCGATATAGCGAGAAATTTTCCAGTGCCACTGGAAATCAGAGTGTCACTACCAATGTTAGGAAAGGATTGAAGTTATATGAAACCAAGTTTGTAAGCACCATATCGTTTACTGAGCCTGATTGCTCAGTGAATGATTATTTCTTTATCACAGGCGTTGTCAAAGCAGAGATGAAGAAAAGAATAAAATACAAGCCATCTGTTCAGATCAGAACAACTTCTGAGGTAAGTTATAAATTTTCTTACCTCTCTTATAATTTAGATACCTTTTGAAAGTATTATGATTACATTGGGCTATTTACTTATGTTTGCTTTAATTTAACTCATTGTTTTGAAGTACAAAATAGGTTTTTAATAATATTAAATAGTTTTTAATAATATTAACATAGGTTTTTTTTAATAATATTTACATTGTTATATTTATCATTGAATTATAAGTTGATTCTAAGAGATTAAAAGTAATGACAGCTATTCAAATTTAGCAGCTTTTTAAACATTTGTAAAAGAAATGTAAATGGGCAAATTTATATATATATTTTAATAGGTTCATTATCAATGATAAGTTTATAATTTGAGTCTTATTTTTTAGAGTAGCATTGATATATCAATTACATTGTTTTCTATTGTAATGAATATACATTATTAAGCTTTTGTCATTATATTGATATTGCTATTTGTGAGTAAATCTTCTAATTTGATTCCAATACGTTAAATGTAAAGACAAGTAATG
>BMAO01032635.1:0-20682 GCA_019973975.1 Trichonephila clavata | reverse complement strand
CCCTAAACGAAAAACTACATTTTTTAAAAACAGTTTTATATTTAAAAAAGGTCAAAAGATAGAAAGTTTAAAATTCCGTGAATTTTTAAAGAAGCTATACAATATTCCTTTCAAATTAACTCGGAAGCATTAGAAGGGTACCAATCTGCACAAAAAATAACTTTATCTCTTTTCGGAATTTAAATTTAAAAAATCCATAGATATTACAGTCCTAGAAATTGTCTTTTTAATAAAAAAAAACATTTCAAATAAATCACATATTAAAGGCTGTTATTTTTCAATCAAAGAGAGTGAAACAGTCAAAATAAAATTTCAGTTAGGCTGAAAATCAGATTTTGACGTTAACATATGTAATTGAAAAATTAAGATTTCAAGGATATATTTCCAGTTAAAAGTATTTATTTTTTTAATATGTGAATGAATTAAATCAAAAAAAGCTATGTCATATAATTTCAGTTTATCTTAGATCAATTTTCAGCGCGAGCTTATATCATTGTATACTGCATGGCCCGACGCTACACGGGCTGTTTCGAATGTATAACTTTTTGCCATTCGAAATTTCCTCTTCCCTCTTGATGTCATTAATTCCTGGTTTGTGTGTTATTTCTATATCAATGTCAATTAAAATCCCTTTTTCGAAATATCTCCCACCTCTTTACCCAGTCGGATGGTATGTTTCCCCTCCACTTAGCCCGACGTTACACGGGCTTTTTCAAAGAGTATACATATTATCCCAATGGGAATTTCCTTTTCCATTCTCGATACAAGCAATTCTGGGTGAGAGGGAATACACGATGTGAGGGATTTCTATATTAACGTCATTAAAATTATCTTTTCCGAAATGTCTTCAGTTTCTTTTCTCTTACAAACAGGTTTCTTTTCTCTGGACTTAGCCCGGCGCTACACGGGCTTTTTTCGTGTATAAACTATTTGCCCTTCTTTTTTGCCAGTGATAAGATCTTTCTTTAAATTTTTATTTTCAATTTGTAATTTATAAAACTAATCTAGTTTTATCCACTAGAAAACAGGCAATGCGCAATTTTATTATTAAATAATTAATTTTTAAGAAAACAATATTGATTTAGTTTTTTGATTGGTTTAGTTTTTAAAAACGGTTTTTTTAAGGTTTTTAATTTATATCTTTTTAACTAATTGCAATATTGGAATACAAATGGTCTAAACGGCTTCCCCAGATCATTCCCGATCTTTTGGTACCTTCGGCGGGCTTCTGCGTGGTGCGGTTTGTGAGAAGATAGACGCAATATATAGTAGATAGATATATACTAGATACATAGATATATAGATATATAGATACATACGTTTGTTTACCTTCGAATTTTAATAGTGTAGATTGATATAAAAAAATTGAAAAAAGGAAATAAGTTTTTTTTATTATTTATTACAAAATTAATTATTTAATAATAAATCGTACATTGCCTTTTTTTGTAGATAAAACTACATTAGTTTTATAAATTTGAAATCGAAGATAAATACTTAATAAAAGATTTTATAACTGGGGAAAAAAGACCGAAAAAGAGTTTTATACATGAAAAAACCCGTGTAACTAAAGATAAATTTAATTACATTATAGAAATCCCACACATCATGCATACACCCTCACCCAGATGTGCTGGCAACCAGAGAGAAAAAGGAAATTTCCATTGGAATAAAATTATACTCACGGAAAAAGCCCGCGTTAAAGAATTATATATTAATAGTTATAAAAAAATAAATGCATGCTCAGTTTGACAACTCATATAATGCGCAACATGTACAAAATATGTTTGTGTTTTTATTTTTTATTTCCATGATTTTAAAAGCCTTCACATGTTAAAAATTGTATACGAATGAAACAAAATCAAATAATAATTTATAGGTAAAATATGTCAAAATCTAAGAACTGCATTTCTGCATTTGTTTAAATAAATATCTTAAAATATTTTAATAATAATAGTGTTGAATATTACACACATGTAATATATATGTTTCAAAAAAAAAAACAAATATGTAAAAATGGGAGAGTTTTATCATTCTTGCGAGTCAGATTTTTAATTATCTGAGTAATCAAAAATGAGATTTACTATTGTGCTTTGGGAGAATCTACTTCGAAGTTTTAATTTCATTTACAATAATATCATAAAAAGCACGCAACACTTTTAAATCTTGATCAAATCCATTTGCTCTCCCCCCCCCCAATAAACAATACACAAACTAGAATTTTTGCATGAATTGCATAATTCTTTCTTGAAATGATTTGTTACTGCATATATATTGTCAGTCTCATTTACACGCAGTAGAAAAATAATTAATTCATTTTTTATCAAGCTATTTTCTTGCAGATGGGAAATGTTTATAATGGCGAAATGTTTATACTAATTATTGCAGAATAGGAGAACTAATGGTTTTAATTACTTGACTCAAATTAAACAGTCAATTGCATTTTTTTTAAAGTATATGGAAAACACTGATATTTCTTGAAAGTTTGAGTTAAAAAATCAATTTCAAAGGTTAGAATTTTGTCGATAATTTATTATAACAGAATATTTTAAAACATTTTATTTTATCACAGAGACTGATAAACAACATGCATATTGTAAGAAGCAAAGTATTGATTTATTAAATTAAAGTATTAACTTCCTTTGATTTTTTTGCTCTGTCAAAATAAATGAGGCCGACTTTTCTACTACGACTTACTTTTCTACAAGGAATTAATTTTTAGCATAGAATACCAATTAAACAACATTTAAAAAAAACTGTGAAGAATTTTTAAGATATATGATATGGTTTTAGTTGTTATATTTAACTTTGTATTTTTTCTTAAATCTTGTTATCAAGTCGTTAGTATTTTTATTATTTTGAAATGTCTTCTAGGTAATGTGGGGAAAGTACAGAATTAAATTTTTTCCAAACCCTCAAATTCTTTCCGCATACTGCTCTGTCCTTTTTTTATGCTGTTTATTGCATTCTAGTGCATAAAGTGGAACAGATTTTTCTCCGGGCTAGTGATTAAGAATGAAGATGATTTCAGAAATATACATTTTTGTTTTGTTTTTAAAATGCTTTGGGCAAACTTGGCATTTGACAAGCAGACATCTCTGGAACTAAATTACAGCAGATTCATTCGCTTATTTTTCGTTCTTTCTTTTTTTTTTCACACAATATACAAAGAAATAAAAATAATAAAACCTAAATCGGCACTATTTGTGAAAAAGGGATTTTAGGAATTTTAATCAACTGATCAAATAGCGGTTCATTAAGAAGCTGAAAAGATTTTAAGATTTGTAAGCACAAAAAAAAAAAAGTTTATATAGCTTTAAAAGAATGCTTTTTTTTAAATAGATACTGAGCTCTTAAAGTTTAATCTGTTTATGTTCATGCAAAAAAGTAGTGTTTACTGTAGTGGCGCTTTTAAGTACTATTGTTAAGAATGGAAATTGCTGGCTGGGTCTACATTATTCTTTATTTTATTATACTGGTTTAAAGGTAATTTCGATCATCGATGAGCATTGTTTTTGAATATGAGCATTATTTATGCTTATAAAAAGAAATTTTATATGCGTTCATAGCATTTCGAAGATTTATTTCGAATTAAAATAACAAAAATTGGGGAAAAGTTAAGGGTAAATTTAGTTTCTGAAGGTATTATTAAAGTCAAATTTTCTCTTTTCTGTTTTCAAATATAAATAAATTATAAATGATATAAAAAAGAAGCAAAAAATACAACGCTACATAATTTTCACTGTTTTAAACAGAATTTTTCTGTGCCAGACACACATGATATGAATAGTTGTAAATTGTAGTTTTTTGAATAATTTGAAAAATAATTTAATTACATTTCAAAAAATTAAAAATTAATTGTGAAAGGAAAGTATGAAAGGGAATGCATTTGAATGAATTGTAGAATTCCTAGGGATAATTTTCTGTAAAAGAAAATGGCTTTGTAACATAAATTAAAGTTTAAACTATCAAAAATAATTATGTAATTAAAAATATATGAAGGTACACGAAATTTCATATATGTAAAGGTTATTCTTTATTAAAACTTTACCTAGATCTAAATTAATAACCCCACAGTCCTTTTAAAACGGTTGGTTTATTTTAACATAAACAGAAATATATATATAGTATCTTCTTGCACTAGTAGCAATCAGTAGAATAGTAGTTTAAAATAAAAAATAAAGGCAAACTGAACCACATTTTGGTAACTCGACCGTGCAGTTCACGTCTTGGACCGTCGTTCAACAGGAAATTGAAACGACTGATAATACTAGCCCTGGTTTCGAAAATAGTCCTCTCCGACATATATGAAAAAAGCGATGATTAAATAATTAAGAATATTAAAAACGTTATTAAATCAAATTTGAAATAACTTTGAATCAGGTTAGTATTTTCTTTACAAGGTGACTGGAATTCTGTCCACAACGCACCCTCAATTTTAGCCCTAATGGTAGAATGGTCATATAAAGGAACTCTACATTAATCGCCTGGCAGGGAGCTGCTAAATGTGTATGTTAAAATGGTATTTATGTTTCTCAAGAAAGTATATACTGTAAACAAGCATCAATATAAAAGTAAATTAACAGATAATTTGGAGAACTAAAATATTTAATATTTTCAAACGATTGCTGCCAAAATATTTGTCTTAATTCATTGCTCTTAAAATTCACACTTATAAAATTGTATGTATATTTAAACATTTAATCTGCAGATAGAATAAAATTTAATTTCATAGAATAATGTTGAGAATAATAAACATTCATACACATGAATTCATAATTACAACTCGTTAATAATATCCATTTATAGTAATTGGGAAAATAAATAACATTATTATATATTTTAATCCTGAAGGTTTTATAATTTTCCCAAATTACCCGTAAGTCTTCAAGAATTAAAAAAAAAAATCTTTAGAAAACTTAAACATCCGAAGCAAGTATCGTAAAATTCAAAGCAAATCTTAATACAAAAATTCTTTTTATTATTTTTTCTAATTTGATGATAATTAAAATAATGAAAATATATATTCCCCTTATATTCTTCATATTAATAATTTCAAAAAAATATTTCTAAAAGCTGTTTTTAGGCTCCTTAAAAGTTTTTTAAAAAGTGCAGTCTTTCATAAAACGTATTTAGCAGACTATCATTTTGTTTCACTATAAATAATCAAAGGCTCTCCACACACACAAAAATTAAAAAGAGCAAAACTTTATTAGATTTTCTTTTACAAAATTTAAAATGTCTTTTAATAGAAATGCATATTTAATGAAAAAAAACTAAATCCATTTGCCCATTGTTATTTGCTTTTCAGTTTTATAAAGACATTCTTTTGTTTTTCTCGATCAAATTTCCGACTCCATCCCTAGTTGATTAAATCCTATAAAAATGTTCATAAGATTAATACGCAATTTATTATATTTGTTAAATACTTGTACACGTTTTCCTACAGATCAAAAAAGTAATCACCATTGTATATATCATTTTATTTCTTAAATTTCAATCAAGATATTGCAATTCATACTATGGTAAAAACCAAACCTATTCTAATGCAGAAAACATTGAAACTTAAGAAAAGTTGTTTGGCTGCATAACTTCGTGAAATGCACGAAACATACAGATTTGAAATACGACAACATTTTAAAATTTAACTGTTTCCAGATATTTTAGTATTATTGCTATACATTTCTGTCTTTTCTTAACAAATATTACAGAAATTTTCATAATTATGAGTGTATAATATTAACAGATATAAGTTTTAAGAATTTTTTTTCCTGCTACTGTATAAATGCTTTTTCTTTAGTAATGGGAAAGATGAAAAATACTTCATTTAAGAATTCTTTAAAATAATACATTAAATAACTTTATAATAATTTAATGCAATTATAAATAATGGTGTTTTTCTATATTTTTTGTAACTACATTCTTGATTAACTATACAATTAAGAAAATTAGCATTGCTTTACTTTGAAGAAACATGTAGTGTGCAAATTTCATGTATATTTTTTCATGTCTCATTCTTAGTTATTATTTTTTTACTTTCGGAATTAATTTAAAAAGTATGAATTTTGGTTATTTAAGTATTTTCTTATTGTAAGGAAGAAATGACACTTGTAAGAAATTAAAAAAATATTTTGCCAAGTTCAGTAATGTTATAATTAAAGTATATTTTTCAAGTCATCTGATATTAAAATGTATAGTACCTCAACATACTGAAAGAGAACAACGAGAAAGATTTTTTTTTATTGTTAGTTTTCCCAAAAAATATTTGAGACGAAGAAACATTAATAAAACTTTTCAAAAGAATTATGCAAAATAATTTTTTTTTGACAAATTTAAATGTTTTCATATTTAGACAGTTTATGTAACAGTTTATGAATAAAGGTTGTTAGAATGGAATCTGATTGAAAAGAAGAAAAAACAAACAAGTAATAATTGGGAAAGAGAGACTCGTATTTTTATTCTTAAGAAAATATGAAATTTTACGATAACTTAAAGAAATTACTTAGAAACAACACGAAAAGTTTTGTTTTACTATCCTTTTCCTTTTATATTTAATTTTATGTCATGCTTTGCTGTTTTTTTAATTTGTTCATTTATTACGTATATCGAAGTCACTCTGTAAAAGTTTAGAGTTTTTAATATTGTTTCCTAGGAATATTTTCCCCTTCAGAATAGATATATTTATTTTCGTATTATTTTGTGATTATATGTTTATATCGCTAAATGTTTAAATAAACTAATATTCAGCAATATCAAACAATGCATAAAATTCAATAAAGTTTGTTCCCATTTTAAGCTTTCATTTTAAGCTACCCGCCCCCCAAAAAAACAACAACTTAGAATTCAAGTCGTATTAACATCTCAGCCATCCCTGCTATTTCTTAAAGCAGTTTATAAAATTAATCCTTAATTTGCATTTTGTTTGGTCTCAAACCAGAAGTTCTGACCTGACTCAAAATTAGGATTCGGGTTGATAAATGGGACTATTAAATCACACGAGTTCTCTTTTACAATGAGATGAAACGTTTAAGTCCCGTGTTCATTTTATTTTTACATTCTGGATCAATATTTTGTGTTAATATTATTAAGGAATTTTGAACCTTAAAGAAAGAGATGTTTCGTATTCCTATAATTAGAGTTAGATTCTATAGATTAGGTTCTTTAATTAGAGTTATCGCAGATAAAGAGATAGTCAGAGCTATTTTTATACGTATGATTTAAAAGAAACCTAAAATTAATGTAACTTAAGACTCAGCCATGAGGGTCAATGTATACTGTTTTTAACTAAAAAAACGTGACCTTGGACTCTGAGGTGCATGAACAGATGTTCCGGTCTGGTGGTGAATCTGACGTGAAATTCCCAGTGTTAAGTTTTCAAGCAAGTTTGGTTCTCATTTATCGACCTACTGAAGGGATGAAAGGCTGAGTCACCCTTGTCCAGCCGGGGGTTTGAACCTCGAACCTGTGGTGTGAAAACATTATGCACTAATCATTTAGCCACTGGGCTTCAAAATTAACATAACATTAAAAATTAATTTACAATTTTATTTAAAAAGGATATAGGCTAATCTTGCTTTATTTTCCTGCCATCATAAAACGAGGTAGCTGTAATTTTAAACTGTACAGTGCTACAATAGTGCCACAATCATGTGAGTATGCTGTGAGTGCCAAAATAATGTGTTGCAATTGAAATTGAGAAAAATATTTTAATTTCTAGTATTCTTACAAATATGCAAATAGCATATTTCTCATAAATACATGTATCTAAAATGGTAAATTTTTGCACAAAAAAAAGAATTAAATTTTGAATATTACAGATTTGTATCTGTATCTTTCATATTTATGGGTAATTAGGGGAAAAAAAACATAACATACTCTTTTTACGTTGAAACAAAAAACAAGTATGTCGGCATTATTTTTTTTAAATGTATGCTTTAAAAGTTAAAGCATTACCTTTAAAACTTATTAAATCAATATAAAAGTCAACTTCTTGCGTCTAATATAAAGTTTTAGATAAATTACTTTACGAATGATGATTTTGATTTTTTTCCTGGAATACCTGAATAAAATTTTCCAAACATTTGTAGTTTTTGTTTTGTTTTCATTTTGCATCACAAAATTAAAAAAATAATTTACCAAGAGAGAATCGGAAATAATTTTTTTGAAATATTCTGTAGAGCCCTACACAAATTTATATTTAAATACATTTACGGAAAACTTCCGATTAAAAATAACTCAATATATAAATTTCAAAATGGTTTTTATTCCCCTCAAACCAATTTTAAAAAAATGAATTTATGTTGAAATGATTTTTCTTTTTAAAAAAAGTAATAAGCATAAGTGATTTAAATATAAGTGATGGTGTTAGTTACAAAAACTTAAAGATAAGATTACATTAGCTGTTTTCCGAAAGATAATTAATTTTGAAGAAGAAATTCAGAAAGTACATAATGTCTCTGTAACAAAATTAAAAGAAAAAAAAGTTCTTTTACTTATACAAGTACAACCTCAGGAATGCGTTTCTTTCTGTGTATTTAATACGAATTGCTTTTTTCTTTACATTAACTTAAAAGCAAATAAGAAATCAATTAAATATTTTTTAAGATACATGTACTTAATAAAATTATTTCAAGCATTGTGTATAGCACATCATTTGAAAACGGTAATTTAACTTTATTTTTCTCTGCTTGAAATGGAATTCCTTATTTTCTTCACCAAAAATAAAATGCTCCTAGTATTAATTTAATTTCTTTCGAATACGTTCTCTTTTTCATCATTAAAGGCTCTGAGAAAATCGAATGCTGCACATCTTTCATTCAATGATGCACGAATTTAATTTAAAGGGTAAGTGTTTTATAGCTTAACAAAACTGTTTTAAAATGTTTTTTTTTCCCTCCTTTTTTCAAATTCGGGGAAACGAAACACGATAACAACTGCATTGGATTTCAGTTTATTATCGAAATAAATTTATTTAATCGAAAACACATTTAGAGTTACACAATAGGCATACACAAAAGTAAGTGAAAATTATAGAGAAAGTTAAATTTTGAACCATTTATGTAGTTAAATCGGCATAAACCTTTATAGTAAATTTTTTTCTTTCAATTTTTTTAAAATTATATTTACGGACAAAGCAAGGGCTGATCAATATGCTTCAAGTAATATTTATTCTTCCGTAAATCTTTTTTTTTTCTCACCAGTAAGTATTTCAGTTAGAAGCAAATTATTGTATAAGATATTAGGATTTTAGGTTTAGATGTAACAAAGACCCGTTTCGCAGATCACACTGCAGAAAGACACCATAAGAGAGAACCAGTAAGATTGCCAAAAGTTGAAACTAGTTTCTTAAATCATGCACACTGCAATACCTGAATACTAGTAACAGAGTACTAGTATTCCAATCAAGATGACATCCCTCTCTATTAGGTTTAGATCTGGTGATTTCGTATTCCATTAAAATATTCCAAAGTCTTCAATTACTCTTTCGTCTAATCCCACGTTGCATTGCCCTGCTGAAACATTCTTCCCATCCAGAAAAATGAAATAAAAATGTACGTTTGTTGATTGATAACAATAGTTAAGGGGTCTCAGGACCCTTAACATATATCTGTGCACTCGAAAAAAATATCCTTCTTGAAACCAATGTAACTTAGCAATAAAGCAAAACAATCATTTGAAATTTTTATCACATGATAATCACATATATTTACACTGGTTCTCAAATTCCCGGAGAGTTTGAGAAATTTTTTAAAATTTATACGGAAATAAAAATTGGACAATTTTTCAAAAATTTGAAAATTAATATTTTACAGCGCGCAAGATTCTGAAGTACAAAATTGATCAAAATTTACAAAATTAACTTTACTTGGTATTAAAATGTTCACTTTCAAAGTTATACAAACTTTTAAAAAATTTAGAGAAAAAAATATATTTTTTAAATACAATTACAACGAAAATTTTAAAATTTTAAGAAAAAAATTAATTAAAATTCAAATAAAAAAAATTTATTAAATTTTTTCTTGAAAATTGAAGTATAAGTTATGAAGAGCCATATTTGAACACGTGTATGAAACTTCAAATCGATCTCATAAATAGTTTCTGAGAATTTCTGCGCGCAAACTAAAATTTGTTGTTTTCAGAAAAATGAAGTTAAAAATACGAAAGAGATAGGGATTTTGTTTAAATTTCTCTAGTTATTTCTCAATAACTTCGGAACTTTTTACAGTATCAACAACATTTTGGTATCAAAATGCTCAGAAATGTTGAGGCTTTAACATGTATTTTTTTTCCAAAAATTGAAAAATTTGCAATTTAAGAGTCCTTAGACGCCTTAAATAACAATTTCGCTATGTAATAAATTCGTTACGTCCTGCAGATGCACTTTTCTTACGCTACAACACGGCCTCTATTTTTTTTAACTTCCAGAAATAGTTGCAGGGTGTGTGTTCTTCGATATTTCTTTTCTCATACGTGACTGTTTTACGTTGCAATAGAACTGAAAACGAGACTCGCACATCAAAAAAGACAACTCTGTGCTAATCAGTCGACTTCTAGTAGTACCCCACAAATCAAAGCTGTTTTTACCGATGCAAATTTGTCAACACATGGAAAGTAACCATTCTTTCACCTCAGAAAGCCAATGTAACTGGCTTTCTTATAATGTCGTCTTAAAGTCGTTTCTTTCGTTTGATACATTATTTGTTCATCTGTAGTATGTGCTGGGCAAACTTCAACTCTCAAATTAATGTTATGTTTTGTACTATAGTTTCCACGTCATTTACTGTTAAACATACAGTTCGTCCAGTTACAATAAATTTTCATTTCATCCCTATGCGACTTGTTCATAAATTGTGCACTTTCTGAAAATTTTCTATTTCTTCTATTGAACATAGAAAAAAAAAGTAGTGTAAAATGTCATAAAAATTGGTACAATAAACCTGAAACCCGATTTACCCATGTTGCCTGATTCGAATGCGAGGAATTTCGAAAATGAGTGAAAAAGAGGAATTTGATTTGACTAACAAGCATGTTGCAGTCCGACAGTGCTGATACCCAGAAGAGGTGTGAAACAACATGTGATCTTCTTGATTGTTACTCAATCCGAGTAAATTTGAGAATATATTCGACATGAAAGAAACTTTAGAATAGGAAGAAAATGGCTGAATAGCTGAATTTTTTTATAAATATATTATTATTATTACGTAAGAGATGAAAATGAATCTATTAAACTGTGTCGGTCAGACAAAGTTAAACAGTTGACACCACTTCAAATATCTTCTGCTCTTTTTGTTATCAGCAAAAAAAAAAATCGTGTTCTTAGTATTTTAGCAGAAAACAATTTTTGACTAAACTCATTGGTCAGTGATGGGAAACTATAAATACATTTCATGATTAATAGAATGCGAACGATTAAAAAACATTTTTTTTAACCCGGCATTCAGTCGCGTGAAAAAAATGACCGAATATTTTTGAGCAGGGTATCTCATACCCAAGGATGTTTACATTCTGTTTTTACCATAAAATTTGTATACAGAAGTTAAAAAGGAAGAAAAGTAGGAAATGCAATATGTTTATTTTTTCCACGCATAAATTTAGTTTTTCTGTTTTTTATGAGGGAATTCAGTACATTGTTTAAATACTCTTTTAACCTCGTCGTGAGCGATGTTTTCACTGGCTCTTATTTTTTTTAAGCTGTATCTTTTTAAAACTAAACATGTAGGAGTAAACCTCTCTATTCTTTAAATTCAAAAAATTTGGAATTTCTTCTTATTTTTTTTATAATCTAAAATTTTTAATTTTTTAAATTCTTTTTTATAATCATGTTATCATCTAAAAGAGGATAACATGTGCATCCAGTTGTCTCCTTTAAAATTACGTTCTTTCCAAATGTTTTTGTGTATCCCTATATAAATCTTTTTTCAGCAGTGTCTCCCTATTCTAAATCTAGATCCATTTATGTGGAGGAATCATACTTGCTGTTATAATCTTCATCATTTGATTCTTCCTACTCATAAACACCGAAGAGAATTTCTTCATCCGAAAATACTATTGTTCTATATCTATTAAATTTTGTATCTGTTAAATCTCTCAATTATCACATTTCTTCATAATAACTACAATAACACGCCATAGCATCAGGAAAATTTATAACGTGCTCATATATTCAGAACTATAACGGCAAATAACACGCAGGGTATGACATACCTGAAGAGGTTTTCAAATTTCCAAAAAATGTTTAGAAAGAGCGTTGAAAAAAAGTTAAAAGTTAGACGGTGGATATGACATACCCCGCTCGAGAAGTTCCGGGTTAAAAGTACTGTAAACCAATGACAAATCCCGAATTTCGGTTAAGATAAGAGGATTTAGTACATAATTTTTGTTACATTGTTTAAAACTGGGACAATCTCTGTTTAAAACTCTGTTTTTAATCCCTGTACAAAAAAACAGAAATTAAGAACAAATATGTGTCAAGAAGTTATAGAATTCTGGTTTAGCTCAAGCGTGGGGTCTGCATCCCTGTAGTTCCTACCCTGGATTCACCATTCCTCTATAAACTTATTTATTTTAAAGCTAAATTTTAGGCAATATTTCTGATTGAAATTGAAATTTTGATATTAAAAGGCAATATTAATATCACGAAATTTTAATATTAAACAAATATAATTTTTTTGAAAATGATGGCTGTTTTAAATTGATCCATAGGCGTGTTATGATTACAATAAATTAATCCCCGTTTTTTAAAGCAATTTGGAAAGTCGATGTGATAACCTTTAACCCAGATAAAATAATACAGGGGACAAATACTCACTCATAATTTGTTTTTATTTTCAAGACTATTTATTGTTAAGCAATATAAGTGTGTGCAACAAACAAATTTTTTTCTATTTTTTTTTTTTTGGTAGAGAGAATAGTACAAATAAAAATTATAATAATTTTAAAATAAATTTATCCCAAGAAAATTTAACTGAAATAAATGCCTATACTATTTACAGATAATTACTGATAATTGATTAATTTTAATTAATTTTTTGAATAAAACAATATTGTTTTTTCGACATAAAATAGTTTTAAAGTTGATTTTTTAATTATATATTTAAGTGATATAAAAAATCGTGATCATGGATTTTATGAAAACTATGAAGTGATGAGGTTTTCTGAGAACTCACGTGAACAATAAAAGAAAGAGATAAAAATATATCTAAAAAATGATCTTGCCTAATTTTAACCGTAAGATCAACAACATAAATACATTATTGTTGCCTCTTGGTTGGTAAATAAAAATACTGAAAATGCTGAATAGTTTGTGAATTGCTCATCTAGTAATAGCTTTAATGATGTAGCCAAATTGTAAGCTAGAAAGCAGTAAGATAAATTCTTACATTATTCATATATCCGGGAGTTTTTACTCGAATGATTTAAACTAATGGCCAAAGTTCTTTCAACAACGTAAGAACCTAAGCTGTACATTGAATGATTATTGTGAGGACATTCCTTCCAGTGCAACTGGGAGCCGCAAATTTTCAACAGTTGAAAAATCAAGTTATCCCAGATCAGACCAAGAATTGGTGTCCTGCGTATAAAAAGGAATGTTTGGAAGAATGGCAAAAAATAAATGATTGTTTCTACTGATTATACAAGAAAAGCTTAATATCCATGGGAACATTAGAGTGATTTCCCTAATTAAATAGAAAATGGTGACTAGACCAAACATAAGAGTCATCAATTTTCTAGGAAAACCCAAATAGTACACCAAATTCAGATCATTATTTGAAAATGATGAAAAAGAAAATTAAAATGTTATGGGTATAATAAATCAGAAATTATCAAAACTTAGTGTACTGTTTGGTGTTTATTGAAGAAAGAAGTAACTTATTGTATACTGTCTATTAATACTTTAGTTTCAATAATTGATATATCATTCTGCGGGGAAAAGATCGTATGTGTAGACCAAGTTCTACACGTTCGATCTCTTTTTAAGATGTGTTGGGATTTTGTGTCAACCTCATCTTGTATCCATTTGGAAAAACTGAGTCAGTACGCAACACACGCAGGTAAAACAAAGTATAACTGTTCGACGGTATCGAAAATAACTTTTGTTTTTCGAAGGAAGAATAAAGAAAAAATTGGGTCATGATAAAAATAGTAGGTTGAATTGTTTGTTTAACACTTATGACACACACACATTACGTTTGAACTCGAGGAAATGTGACTTCCTACAGAGAGCATCACATTTTGACACTGGTAATCACCTCCATGCAGCAGTTCCTTCTTACAGGTTGAATTTTTCTATAAAAGAGCTGTTGAAAAAAAAGTTAGACAATTTTACTATAAAATTTGGTATTCCGAGATTAAGGAGAACATAACGACGCACGTGACAGATATCGGCAGTTAGACATCGAAAGCCTGCTCTTGTTTACAAGTCTGGAAATTACGTGTGGATACACTTCAGTCAATATAGTTCAATCGATAATAAGTTCCAAATAATGCTGAAATGTGAGGGACACTATACAATCTTTTTGCAAAGATCTCCGACATCATGTAACATCACTAGTCTTAGTAAACCAGATGAAGTTCTGGATATTTATCTCTCCTCTTCTTTAACTCCCCATCACATGGATCCTCACACGCTTCATCACCTGTGTGATCTCTGAAAAAAAGAGATAAAAAAAAAGAGTACGCTTTCTCCCCAGAATTGGAATAGAAAGTGTATGGGGAGATTATATAGCGCACGTTAGTTTGATGAACCGTCTTTTGTTTTCTTGAAGAAAAGACATTTTCCTGCAAAATTAACGTAATGATTGAACAATAGGTTCATAAACTTTAACATATCTACATGCTGTAAGCTTTTGTAAAATATCTGTAGCGGTACCATCTATATAAGCCAGTAACTACCTCCGCACCACGGTGTTCATCGTGTGTAGTGGTCATGTTACTGGCTATGAACTCATAGGTCATAGGTTCTAATCCCACCTCATTGGTGACCTGCTGAACTCAGAAAGACGCAACGTTCTGAACTGACGTGGCGCCATCTACCTGCAAGCAAAGTCGTCAAAACTCACTTGACGCAGCAAAGTCGTCGAACCCTCTCGACGCAGCAAAGTCGTCGAACCCTCTCGGCGCAGCAAAGTCGTCTCACATATGACGCAATGAACAAAGTCGTCTCACATATGACGCAATCAACAAAGCCGTCACAACTCATGACGCAACAGCAAAAACACGCTTGATTAAACAAATACATCGTTCGTTCGCCCTCCTCCGACTCACTGGTGGGGTGTATGTAGCGGTACCATCTATATAGCCAGTAACTACCTCCGCACCACGGTGATCATTTTGGTGTAGTGATAAGTTACTCGGCTTCGGATCTAAAGGTACCTGGTTCTATCCTACAGGATAAGCACGCCACATCATATCTAATGCTGCATGTTTTCGTTCTGAAATATAGTAATATTTATAAGTTTTATATTGGAAAGTTCTATAAAGTTGTATTGCAAAATAAATAATTATTCGCTTTAAACTGGAATTACAGATATTTTTCCACAATTGATATAATTGGCCATAATTAAATATATCTAAAACTACATATGTAAAAAGGGGAGCCCAATATCATACTACTTATATGTATGATATATTAATTAGTGTGGATGAGATACTTGCAAATGTCTTTCAAAAATAATTAAATACTGAATAAAATCTCTCTTCAAATATGATGTATATGAAAAGATAGCTTAAATCTAAGATACATTTGTTAATTTTTCATCAATTGATATATTTTTCAAAACTAATTTCCTTTTAATTTGTGTAGCATGGAGAACTTTGTTTTTTCTGTGCTTAATGAAAGCATTCGGAAATTCCCTTATTAAAAATCAACTGTATGTAAAACTATTTCTGAAAAAAAACTTCTAACGTTACCTTAATATAAAAAATGATCAAATGCACAAACAAAATTGAAGTAGAAATTTTATTTGAATCAAATTACAAATACAAATATATTTTGTTCTAAATTTACCCAATATACCACATGTATTATCATTGTAACATAAATTTAATTGACCTGAGTCATTAAATTTGTTTAAATTACAAAGAAAATATTTCTTCCTTTATAGTATCAAAAGAAAATCAGTTTTTTTTTTGCCATTTTACATCTGGAGATTGGTTTAATTTGATTTTTACTAATTTGCACTGTAAGGTAATGCAAGGGCTATTAGTAACGGACTTCGTAATTCTAAACCTCGATCCAGTTTTGAGACCAACACCTGAGCTAGAAGCGTGATCTCAAAATGTTCCTGCCACACAAAGATTGGTTTCAAGTATATCAGCGCCTCGGCATGCAACTGCATAACCTAAAAAATTGTGAAAAATAAGAATATCTATCTATAACATTTACGTAAAAGTTACAAAATTATGCTTTAATCTTCGGATCTACACAGCAAATTATTTTTCAAAAATGAAAAACAAGAAAAGAAATACAATGAAACTTTGCTTATAGAATTTGAATCTAGCTATACACGAAAATTATTTAGGTATATAAAGCTTATATAAACAATTTGATTTGGAGAATTTAAATAGGAACAATTTATTTCGTTTCGGCTAATTGAAATATACTTTCATGTAAATAACGACATTCTTCTTTAAATTATAATGATGTTTGAGAAGGAGTATAGCAAGCAGAAATGTGTTCTTTCCCAAAATAGCACACTACATTTCAAAAAGAGTTTTTGAAATGTTTTAATATTCACTATATTCAGTTGTGTCTGACTTCTATTTTTGACAAAACATGTATAACTATTTTGTTTAACGCAAACTTTAATTAACTTTTTGTGAACTATTTAATATGAAGAATATATGCTAGGCTTTGAAAGCGAATCACTGCAGAAATTGGAAAAGTTATTTTACGTTAATAAAGAGTTGAATAATTTAATAGTTTACCTCTGAAAAAAAAGTATTTGAAATTCATTATTGAAAAAGAGTACTCGTTTATTGAGAAACTTTTTTTAAAAATCTTTATAAAAGCTTATATGAATAACTTAAATCATTTTAATATTTTTATTAGCTAGTTTTCATATTTTAAAATATTTTAATTCAGTTTCTATGTTTATTAAATAGTTAAAGTGAAAATAATTTACATATAAGCAATAGTTAAATAATAAACCTAAATAATTTTTATTTTCTCTCTCTCTCTCTCAGTAGTATTAATAATTGAAACTACTAAAATATTTCATTCAATAATTTAATAATTGAATAAGCTTAAATCACTACTTATGAAGATTATGTAGATTATTTAAAAGATCCATTTTAAAATAAAATACAAATCATAGTAAAAAATATTCGATCCCTTCTAAAATCCTTTAACCTAAATTCAGAAAGCATATTTTATCCCTAAAGTCAATTCTCTTGGTATGACGGATAGCCATCTTGACATTTGTTCAATTCCTGAATGTCACTTGCACAAAACGATTTTTTTGTAACAGGAAAAATATAAAAAGGAAGATTTATCGCGGCAATCTGATGCGTCTTCGACACGCAACTCACATAAAACACACGTTATAAAATACGCCCTCATTGTGTGCGATTTTCTAGATAAAACACCTACCTAAATGGAAGAGCTGCCCATCCAATATGAAACGATTTCTATCACGCCAGTATTTTTCTCGTTTACTTCGCCAGCGTTTTCTGTTATTATGTGAGGAAAGAGCATTGCATTCTTGGGAAATAATAATCTCTCAATAGCTCGAGCCTCGCAGGTGTTTTCTTACAGAGGTTTTTGTACGGGTCTTCGGAATGTTTTGTCTGAGTATGCCAAGCGTGGATGAATCATCTGAAACAAATAAATGTTCGATTTTTTTATATCAAGAATAATCATTAAGGAACAGTTATTTTTACCCTTGAAATAAACTGAAGTATTTTGTATTAATGTTTAATTATGATTTTTTTATAATTCGGTAATTGAATATTTTATATAAAATTTTGAAAAAAAATGTAATTCGTATAAATGATATTTTAGACTACAAGAAGAAAAAAAAGAATCAGCAAGTTGAGTATTTTGCGTTTATATTTTTAGAATTAGTTGCATATGGTTTATTCATCCTGAAACGTCCATAATTTAAGAGAAAGCATTTTTTAAAAAAAGAACTTGGCCTCAGCATTTTTTCCCATTTCTTATGGAAGTTGAATAAAATTAAAAAATGCAATTTATTTGCGAATTATACATAAATAAATACAAAGAATAAACAAGAAAAATACTTTGTAACAACATATCACTTTACTTGAGTCACAAATCCGGTATAGTGATTAGCGACTCTGAGTGCTGCACCGTAGGGCCTGGGTTCGAGTCTCGGAGAAGGCATAGGTGTTTGTTAATGTATAGTGCCTTCGCGGCATGGGGGCACTCTAAATGGCCGTCGAGCCACAAGTCCTCTCGTGAGGTAGGTGGATGGCAGGAGAAAGAGAGGGGAAGCCCCTGACCACTTCCAGGGTGTTCTACTTCAAAATTGGTGGAATTGAGCCAAATCGTATGTCACCTACATGGTGCTCAAACTACAATTAACGACAGACGTACAATATAATAGCCCGAAGCATGATGAATTTCGTGGGCCTTGCTCTGACTACGTCAGACAGGTGGCATTAGCAGCAACAACTGTACTTGGAATTAATGATATAATATTTTTTACATATGAAAAGTAAATATGTTATTTTTTTCTTTATAATATTCATTTAAGCTCCCATTCCTTATTTAAGCGAAAAAAAAGCCTCACTTATTATGTATTGTAAGTTAACTTTGCAAAAATATACTAAATATCAAAATATACTTAAAATGCCTTTCTTTGTGTTATTTTGAATTTCTTTTATGCACTTCAAAATTTGAATGAATTCATTCACAAATGTTTTTAGTAAATACAATTGCAATAGCAATTTGTGTAATCATATTGCTTATACCTTTACATAATTATTTTTAATATACAGATTTAAAATTCAAAACATATATCTTCATTCATAATTTCAAAAAATAATTATGATAATTGATGAGAATTCTATTCTTTAGAAAATTCTTGCTTTTTAATAACTGGATTTTTAATTTTATTTTCCTAATGGAGCTTATTTAAAAAAAAAAAAATGGGCTAAAATGCAAGTAATGCAGAGATTTATTTAATTAGTTTGTTAAATTCATCTAGTTTATGGGCTCTAAGTCACAATTTAATAAGGGAATCAATATGTATTTGCTTTAGAATTTTTATATTTTCTGGAATATTCTTAATAAGGTTAAATACCATCAATATAATATACAGATATTAGTAATAAGATCTGGATTGAACTTCTTACTCTATATATCTGCCTAGTTTATTTTTAGAATTGTAAGTAAGTACTAAAATTAAAAAGGCAGAGCCTTTAAACATACATAAGTATCACCTTTGCTGTATAAAAAAGTGAAAGACAATCATATTGAGTAAATGTCTGTAACGATTCTATCTTAGATTTTTCTACTAATTGTCCTTTTGGAGAATTTCGGGCCTTTAAAAATTATTTTATACTATAATAAAACCCCACTTCGATATAATTATGATAATTAAGACTGCTTTCTATAGTTCAGGTTAGTGAGTTAGCTAGGCTAGACTGCTATCGGAGCAAAGATGAATCAAATTGAATGTGAATCGTTGATATTTAATATTTGCTAATTTAATTACTTAAGGTGACGAATGTCACCAATATTAATCCAAATTAAATATATAAGAAGTCAAAGTGATCACCTTGAAAGTATGGTTAGTATTAAAGTTTTCTCATATATCACTTACCTCGTTTATTGCCGGCTTATTGATTATTTGGTAGCATATCTTAGTCTGGATCAATTGTATTAGAGTGGTGATTAATATTGTGAATAAATTAGATTATTTTGTTGAACAATGGCTAATTTTCCTTCCAATCCTCGTACACCTTTAGGCTCTCGCAGGAGAGTATTACAAGTCGAATAAGTAAAAAATTGATTTAAAAATGGAAATTTTTTAAATTAAAAATAAAAAGTACTTTCTAGAAGGTACAAATTTTTTATCATTATTCTCGATTAGTAAGATGTGTAGAAGTTCTAGAGAGGGAGTGATTGTTTATTAACATAGTACTTTTTGAAGCTACACAAGAGCTCTATTGACGACGGACTTCATAATCTGTGCACATAATAAAAGAAGTACAAACGGTACAAATTTGATTTAAAAAATAATATCTTGTAGTATTTTAATATTTATTATTAAAACAATGAAAACTCTTTTAAAATATCTAACAACTGTTATTCAACAGAATATCAAGCAATTTCCAAAGGCACGTCTTTTAGGGACTTGTTCCATTGTTACCCTTAGCACAAGAAGCAGACAAGAAAGTTTGAGAGTCAACGGCAATCAAGAATAACTCCCTGAAGACTCTTTCGGCTGAAGTTTTTCTCTACGCAATCATCAGAGAACTAAGTTGTGCCACGTATAAGTTAAGATATATTTTCCGAGATTCTATTATAAGCTTAGGGTATTAGAGGAAAAGTCATCATTAGCCGTGGAAAAGGAAAAATCTAATATTTTGATGAGGTTGTTGAGAGTTCTTGAGAATCTGAGAGAAACTCGACTCATTCATATTGCGTGTTGCTCTAATAGAATTCCCTTTACGACTTTATTTTAAGAATGATGCAGTGTTCATAAGAGTAATTAGTTT
>BMAO01032634.1:260000-375238 GCA_019973975.1 Trichonephila clavata | reverse complement strand
ATTACAATACATTGTATATTTTTAATTTTTAGAATTATGTGTCCACTTTATGCATAGTGCATTGATTTTTTTTCATTATTATTTAAAATTTATTCCTAGATTAAAGTATTTAAATACAACTCAAATTAATTAAGCAATTTTCAATTCATATGTGCGCATTCTCCTTACAGGCTTTCAAACAAGAAAATTTTACATCATTTTACATTCAAGAATAAATTTGTTGTTTGAAAATCAAAGAAAATCATAAATTCACAATTAAAAACTTCAATTATTAGATATTTTCAAAATGTAGAAATTAAGCTAAAAAATACAGATGAACTTAACGTTAGTAGAAATGTCTTTATATAATATATTATATTATATATATATATATATAAATTAAGATATATTGTTAAAAACACGTCAAGAAAATTACAAAAACACATTTTTTTCCATATAATTAAACAAATTGCACAAATAAAGTACATGCAAATTACATTTAGCATATTTTACATCTGTTGATCCTATAGATAAAAATATTAAAAATGAAACACACACACACAATATTTCTTGCTGAGGAAAAGTCTTCTTAAAAAAATTCTGAATTTTTATCAGAACTTTGAAAATAATTTGGCAAAGTTTCAATATAGTATCTTAAGTGCATCAATTCTTTATGGAAAAAAACATATCTTAAAATATGTTATAGTAGCTTACGGTTATGTATTTCTTCTACTACATTTTGTAAGTGCCTTTTTCTTAAGACAGGTAAATCCAATATGGCCGATTGGTCTTTTTTCTTCTGCTTATTTTAATGCATATAATGCATCAAAATTCCAAAATAAATTATTTATGATGTATTTTTTAAAAAAATTTGTTTTACTCGATGCTTACAAAAGGTAAAAAGAGGTTGAAAGTGAAAGATGAAGAAACAGATCCACATATTGCAAGCCTTCTAAAACTAAAAAAATTAGTTTTTAAGAAAAAAGCATTATAATTTTCTTTCAATCCTGTATTATATTTGAAAAAACGTATTTTTTTTCACATTCAAGTAAACAATATTCTCATATTATTTATTTTATACATTATTTTACTTGCAAAAGATTTAAAATTAGTTTTAGAGTTTATTCAACTTAAAAAAATAATGAAAACTGTTTCGGTTTAAATATATTTGACACGAGGCATGCATTACTCGAAAATTTGTGAATGTCAGAAATTCTGTAATTAAGTGTCATATTAATTATAAAATTAAGTGTTACCTTAATTATAATCTATGGAATATATAAGTGTTTAACTGTGAACTTCAAGATCATTTAGCTCAAGATAAAGAAATCGATTATTATATATTAAATACAAACTGTCACACGAAGAGTTACGTGATACAGCTTTTAATGATGTGTAAATTATATTCATCATGAATAGATTGAATTATTAAAAAAAAAAATTAATCGCTTTCTTCAAGAAATGACGTCGTACCTCATTTTTCTCAAAAATGCTGATTGATTTATTTTCATATTTTTAGCATTAAAAGTGTTGTAAATGCTCCAAAAACGTAGCGAAAACATCTAATGTGCAACGCTTGAACCGTTTTCCTTTGAAGCAAAGAACAATTAGTTTTGATTGCAGCTAACAATTTTTATCGCTCGAACTACTGACAGAGTATTGCAAATAAACAAAGCAAGCACAAATCATTTGCATTTTGTAACTTAAGACTTCCTTTCTAAGTAGCGTTAATCTTTTGATCACTATTCGTGTACAAATCATGCCTCATTTATTTTGTTTTAAGCATGAATCGCTGGTATTACTTTTTGCTTAAGAGAGATTTCCGATTCCATTATACGCCTGAAGGAACACGGGAAAAGGGGGTAGGGTAGCCGATTCCCTACTTTTCAGAGCAGTGCAAAGTGTTTCAGAAAAGCACTCATTCGATAATTTTCAAAATAACATGCTTTTTCTTAATGCACTTTAAGTAAAAGTTTTTCTTTCATCAAGAATTTCAGATTTTTTTTAAGCTTTGATATTAACAATTAATTCAAGCATTTTCACTTAAAGACATTTTAACTAATTTAAAATATGCATTTGATGTATCAAATTTTGACAAGTATACCAAAATATATTAAGATTTGGCTTTGATTAAGCCGGCTTGATATATAAATACGGTCTGGAAATGGTTTTATTTCCAAAAAGATTGTGAAACGAAAATGTATAAATTATATGTTACGTGAAAAAATACACGGAAAATTATTCGAAACATAAGCAACATGAAGACTATGTAATTAAAAAAACATTGTAGGTATACAAACTACTAATTCAATATTCTAAAATGAGCATTTTATAAATAAAAAGACAATTAGAATTACATCCAGATTTTCAAACTTTTGCACTATTTAAAAATCTCGAGATAGATATGAATTTTTGTTACTCATTAAAAATGACAGTCTTATAAGTAATAATGATACAACACAATAATTTTCAGCAAAGCAACATAGTAACAAATTTCGATTCGTCTAAATTTCAGTTATTTCATCAAATAATGCTTTATAAAATCAACATACAAATAACGGCCAATTTATATCAGAATTCAATGGGGAAAAAAGGTTGTTTTTTCAGCCATTTAAACTTTTATACTTAATTTATGCTTCTGTTTAAAGAAAAGGTACTTGGATGCAAAAAACCCCTGGAGATTTTCTTAAACCAGTTCTATATTCTTTGAAATAGTTTTTTTAAAATTAAGACATTTTTACAGAATGTCATTTTCTTATTATTTTACTATAAGTCATTTACATACATTAATGCAAATGCAAATTCATCCTTCCATTCATGATGATTTTCATAATCACGTTGCTTCATGCATTACACAATATCCCAAACAATTAAAATAATTTTGAGGCTTAAATTGGGTTTCAAATGCTACTAGAGCTTTTTATTACAATAACTAAAAATTGAAAATATTTATACAATCATGTTTATACACTTTGATAAATTTAACAAGTTTTTAATGTTTCATATAAAAAGTTATCACACGAAAAAAGTATTTTAAAATAGGCTTATTTCATATTGTTTAAATCAGAAAAAAACACATCGTATAATAAGTCATATGTTTCATCCCAATTTTCCCAGCAATGAAGCTAGTATTAATTTAATAAATTATAGTCTGTGAGAATTCGATTTGCATTATAGTTATATTAATGGAATAAAAATAAATTAAATGACTAAAATTCTACCGAATATTGACGTTTTTAAATTATACCCTTTAAGTTTTTACAAGACACAAAAGGCTATTTTCTTAAAAAAGTTTTTTATACTATCATCACGAAATTCTGCATAAATATTTTTTGATAAATGTGTTTTTCTATCAGACATAAATATTAACTTTTTGATTAATTATAACTTTTTACACTTTTGATATTAGATTTTAAAATAATATTTTGATAAAAACTGTATTCATATTTAAGCAAAAAATAAAAATGGCACATGAAATCTTTAATCGAATTTCTATGGGAACAGATGAAGATATTTTGAAATTTGTAGTGCAAAGGTTTGTGTGAATAAACATGTAGGACATTTGTTTACATTGAGAAATATATAAATAAATTACACAAATAAAGAGTGTATGATTCTTTTATAATACAGTAGAAGTATAAATTTAAAATTTTGTGTGTATTAGGTAAAATATCAATTGTAAATACCATTTGGGGTACAATAAAACCCTTTTGATACAAAGAAATACGTACAAAGCTGTAGAAAAATGTATATAGTCCTTCAATACAAAATGAACAGAATAAATTAGATCAAAGGATTTTGTTAGTATTTTCAAATAGTAGGAATTGTTTTTTTTATATTTTTTTCTTTTTCTTAAATATGACTCTTTTCTAGTTTAAGGTTCCCTTAATTTAAGCCCAGTTGAAAATATTTTGACCAATGCTACATCCAAGTTTCAGTATTTCATCGAATTCACTGTAAACATTTGTTTTAAGGATGTCAAATAAACATATAACCTATTAAATTATGATTCTGATATTTATCGATGTTTATCTAACATGAGTATGAATCCTAATTCTACCTAAGGCAATGTTTCTCAAACTTTCAATACTACTACCCATATTTCAATCCTACAATTCACCACCTCCCTTACAATGTATTTGCGTGCTATAATATTGTTCTTTGGCGCTTAGTTATACTTTAACTATAAATCTTATAAATTATCAATATTAAAATTTGTATGTGTTACTTTTAAGCATTATATATTTTAAGTAAATTATTTTTAAATAAGCTGATAACATGTTACTTTTCCTTTTAAATTTTTAAATTGCAAAATAATTTTTCTATAAAGAGAATACCAAGAATACGAAAAACACGGGTACCGCGACACAGAAAAACTATCAACTGCCGAAGAAGAAATATTCATAGAATTCACGTCAAGTATCAAAATCAAAAGTCAATATAGTAAAAAATCGCTCTTTGAATTTATTTTGGGCAGGGTTGGTTGATGAATTTTCTGCATTGAAGGCAAAAGTATTTCATATACTATTATCATTTCGATATCTAGTACTTATCCAACTTGTTCTTCATTTGTTATTGATAAATTAAATATCAAACACATTGTGCAATTCTGGTATAATTATAAGTATATTATATCAGTATAAATGCGCATTTTATTCTTTTATTAGCTCAGAATGTGTTTGGGTTTGATTCATTTCAGCAAATTAATAATTTTTTTAAATAATCTTTTATTTTAGACTTTTCGATCCGCGTGTTTTCACCCTCCCTTCTCTTAGGATTACTACGCCCCCCCCCTAGGAGGCGTGCCCCACAGTTTGAGAACAGCTGACATAAGACCACCTCACCATTTTAAGAGAGGTTTTTCCACGAAACGACTAATAAATATTAACTTGAATAAGCATACAAAGTTGATGACAATGTTATCAACACAAAAACAATTTCTGTTAACATGTCTTGCCCCTAAATTTTGAAATTATTCAGAAATGTTGATTCAATACAATGGAAATACTTATATATAGAGGAAAAAATTGAAAAAACCTAAGATTAACTCTACAAAAAAATTATATTTTACATTTCCAAACTATTATTATTCTGTAAAATCGTTAATTAAGAGTTACACATGATGAAATATTCAAGATTTTAAAAATAAAGAAATTGTTATTAACCACGCATACAAGCTTCACGTATGAGGAAATGGTTTGAAAATACCAATTTTAAAATAAGTAACTCTTGATTACCTTCCCAAATTGATCAAAATAGTATTATCTCATCTGCTTTTTTGATCTTTTGATGCCACGGTAGCCTAGAGTTCAGGGTATTGGATCGTAGCTGGCATGTGATGTGTTTGTGTCCAGTACCACTCAAGACCCACCGTGCAGGGGATGGATGCACGTTAAATCTGTCGAGAGTTTGAACGTCCTCCCGTTGGTGTGGTGTAGTAGTAAGGAGAGGGGGTGCCAGCTCAGGTGTCGTCCGCGTCACTTGACCAAGGTTCAAAATTACGCGATCCGTTGCCAAAAGTACTCGTGTAGCTGAATAGTGCGACGTTAATATTCACTCACTTGGCTCTTTCGATTCCGGCTGGTAAATTGAAACTTGATTCAAGATATTTTAACGATAACCAGGGTTCAAGACAATGGTTATCGGGACACAATATGAATATCTAAATATTTTAAAAATTAGTCTCTTAGGAATATCCAAATTTAAAATTTGATTTGAAATCGACGTTCAGAGGAGCAATGCAATGAAAACTACAGGAGTGAACTAAATTGAGAGTTTAAACGTAGTTATCCCCTGTCAATAGTGAATAACTTAAATTTTAATTAACAATTTATGTTAACATTGCCCTGTTTTCAGCGTTATATATTGTGGTATTTAAACTAATGCTTTCGGCCAAAAAAATAATAATGAATTTGTGTAACAAAAATAAAGGCACGTTTTTATTGTTTGTTAATGTGAGACAAAAAAAAATAATCTTCGATTTCAAAAAAAAAAATGTTGAAAACACTCGAATGAATGTATTAAATTCGAAAAGTTTAAAATTGAGACTGATTAAATTTAGTCCCTCAAATCCATGTTTTCCCACTTGTAGAGACATATTTGAGAATTGCAATAAAATCTGCTTTATTATTGTGAATTGAATTTCTTTTATTCTTATCAACAGAAAAATTGCATTTTAAAACTTAAACGTAGAAAATACGATTTCTCTTGAAGTGACATATATTTACATTAACTTCATACTCACTTAAAAAGGCCTAATTCTATTCCATTTATTTTTAGAATTTTCTCTGCTATTAGGTTACTGAGAACGACGAAATATTTGGGAAACTGTAATGGGATGCGTCACTCGAAGGGAAATAAGAAAAAGCAGAAAAAAAAGGCTATAAACGAATTTGGCTTTGAAGAAACAAATAATTTTTTTTATGTATACACTTCAAATGCATAGTGATGCAAAAAGAAGAACAAGTCTAACATTATATAATTGTACTTTATTTACGCAATATTTTGGAAATTCTGATGTATTATATAAATAACTATATAATACATATATATATATCATTCCTTATATATTTTAAATAAAAGAATGTTCAAGTAAAAAGCACATAATGCATCATTTTTATTATAAATTTGTCATAATTATTTAATACTTCTTATTTTTTTGTCTGATTGATTTGTCTGTATGATTTAATTCTAATTTAAGCTTAATAAGTCATATTTTTCATAAAAAAGCTAAAAGCAGCTAATAAATGTATATGTTGTAATTTTTTAATTATGTATATTTTATAAACAGCATAAATGAATATTTAACTAGATGCTTAAAATTCATGTTCCTTTTAAGATTATAGATTTAATATACATTAGAAGACATATACTTCAACTGATAGTGTACAAGTTATTTTAATTTTCTAAATGAGTTCAAGATTTTTTAAGTTTTGTCTAACTGAATGTAAAATTGTAATTATAATAAACTTCGAAACATTTTTGCAGGGAAATGCATTCTCCTTTTGTTCCTTTAGAGAAGTAAAAAAATCGAAAATTAACATTCTATGAATTAACATATTAATTAAACCGAAAGCATTAAATTGAAAACATTTGTTATAAATCTTAGGAATATTCTTTTAAGTTAATTCTTCCTCCAGGATCGGAAAAATTTAAAAATATATGGACCGAAATTTTTCAATTCATTCATGTAAATATAAACATGGATAAATTTCTAAGCAAAGCCTATGATGAGAAACAGTGTTCATAAAAAATATTTTTAATTAAAATATTGTACAATGATTAGAATAATTAAATATTTATCCTTGTATTAGAAAATGATTTGCATAAAGCAAATGAAAAAAAAGGAAACTAATTAGCGTATATTTATATTCTTCATTCAAAGAGGAAATTTATACCTCTGACGCATTTTATATTTAATTCAGTAATTTAGCTATTATTAATTTTTTTTTTGTTTACTAAAATATAAATATAAATAAAGATTTAACTTATTTTATTAAAATTTAATAAAATAAGTGCATAAAATATTTATGATATAAAATTTTCTTGATTACGTTATTTATATACTTGCAAAGTTAGATAGCCTCTTTTTAAATAAAATGCATGAAGCGCTCTATATAATGGTATACAATAAGAATAACTATAATGTAAAAAACACATATAAAACTTAATTTAATGATGACCTCGTATTATATTTAAATTATAACTTAGCATTTATAGCATTTTTATTATTGTGTTCAATAATTTATTAATAATAACGTGTTTATGTACTTTTATGAGATCAGAAGCTGTTATACTCAATAGAGTACATTCACAGGACTCTAAAGCAGAAAAACTTCTGAGTGGACGGTATAAACTCTACGATATAATATGATTACACACAAAATACGTATGGTTAACATCACGTCACAAGTCGTTCGCTTATTTCCAAACCCATCTACTCCCCTCGGACCTATTTTGGTCAATGACCTCACACTTCCTGTGGGTGGAGGGACTGTCCATTGTGTATGTCTATCACTGGAATGGGGTAAGAGCGTTAGATGAAAACTGTAAACTTCTACTAGTTATGACTTAACAACATTTAACATCTGAAATGGAAATAATAATTATGAAAAATGGAATAAAAAAAGAAAATTGTTAGTTAATGTAAATTAAATGAAACGCTTAATAGGTCACGACTTAAGAAAAAAAATATGAGTTGAATTATAAACAATATTGAGCAATTTTCTGAGTATTAAATATTAAAGTAATCAAACATATTAGTAATTGTTACAATGTAATTAATTCAATGAATGTGTTGCCAAAATATATTTTAAATTGCATTAAAGTTTCTACGTAATATATTATATCCTTACACAAAAATAATAATAATAAAATAAAAATATAGCTGCTATTTAAAGTATAAATTATAAGATTTTAATTTAATTACTTTAATTGTCGCGACAGCTTGATTTATAATGTAAATATCAAAAATTTATTTTAAAAACTCAATTTTATTCAATTAAAAACTAGTAATTTCTAATACATTATTGTTTTTGAATCTAAGTACCTATTTACTTAAAAATCAATCAGTAGTTTTTCGTTTCAACAAGGCATAAAAAATTTTTTTTAATTGTTCATAAAATCATTGCATATACATGTAAAAAATTCCGATAATTTTATAAACAATAAAAATTTGAAGAAATAATACCTGTACAGAAAGTAATAGTACGTTAATGTGCTAAGATATATGATTAAATAATTACTTAAAAATTATATATAAAACTAACTATATATAATTATTAATTTAAAATATAAATAACATAAAATCAAATTATAATACATTATTTTAAAATTTCTTTTCTTACAATTTTTAAAATTTTGTCAAGTTAAAAAGTATTTGAAGTATCATGCTTCAAATTGTAAATATATAAATATTCAGTGATTTAAGTCTTTAAGGATAAAATAGGTTCATTTTCCAAATATGATACTGTAATTGTAAAGAGTACGATACTTTGATTAATAAAGGGGATTTTATAATTTTTTAGGGAATAAATTGCCTGAACTTTTTCTCATCTTATTCGCTTATTTATATTTTCCTATTAGTTGAATTTGCTTAAATCAGTGATTCTCAAACTTTCAACACTTGCTGTCCAATTTTCAATCACAATTTTTATAACCCCCCGCCCTCCCTTATCCGTACAATAGTAATGCGTTAAATGAAACAGTAATGTACTATGACGTAAGGGCACAATACGACTCTAATTATAAACTGCACAAATTAACAAAATAATATTAAATTTTGTATATGACAAGTGCAGGGTAAGTTTGACAAATGCAGGGTAAGTGCACTTGTAAGTTTTAATCCTGTTCTTAACTTAGTATTGATAAATTGATTATCAAATGCATTGTGCAGTACTGATGTATTTATGTGTATATTATATCAATATAAATGTGTCAGAATGTGTATTTTGTTTTGTTTATTTTCAGTAAATTGATAATTTTTTAAAAAATAATCTTCTATTTTCAAATTTTTGATATGCTCACGCCCCCCCCCCCCCACGTATGGTTGTCACTATCCCTAAGGGAGCGCGCTCCACAGTTTGAGAAACGCTTGTTTAAATGTCTCAGATATATTACGTTTTGAAATAATCTATCATTAGAAAATATTTATCGTTAAAGTACGTTGTATATCTAATAAATATTATAACTCGAAACAAAATAATGCAAAACATATAATAAACACAAATATAAATTATAGTGATCTATTTGTATTTGATTAATTAAGATGGAAATACTTTTTTTGAAAAAAGAAAATATTCTACTTGCTGTCGCGCATACAGGAATTATTCAAGGGAGAGCCTAGGGTCAAAACTTTACATACCGCCAACCATATTCTTTTGATTTTGTCGACTTTCGGGAAAAAACAATCAACAGCTAATTATTGAATAAATAATTAACATTAATTAATAAAATTAATTAATAACAAATACTAATTAATTTTTGCTCACCATATAAATAAAATTAAAATCAATCGAGAGAAATCAAGGGATTTTGGGAGGGAGTTGGAACTACCCCCCCACAATTGTTACACTATTGTTTACTTATATATATATTTTATTAAACAAAGAAAGAAATATAAATTATTATGTATCATGCATTTATAGAGTACCAGAATCAAAATTAATATAATATACATAAAATATGACAATTCTTTCTCGGTGTTAAGTAATTTTTAACAAGTAAACGTTACAACATTTAAGATATTTTCAGAAACAGCTTTAAATCGGGTCATATGTCAAAAATTTTGAGAAGAAAATATATGCAATATTTCAAACGAAATAAGTATCTTTTTTTTTAAAAGGAGAACACACACACTCATATATTCACCAAATGCCTCTATAAGCAATCCATATGTAACTGCAGATTTTGTAACAAAATTTTATATATATATATATATATATATATATCATATATATTAAATTTTTTACCCTCTCCCGTTAAAAACGGAGATAGTACGTTAAACACCTTCAAATTTGTAGTCCTTCTTTATGTTGGCGGGGAAAATGAGGTGAAGCTCTGGTGTCGTGCTCGTCAAGTGACCGTTCAAAATTATGAGATTCGTTTTGAAGAGCACTTGTGTGCAATGTAATATTGACAAACAATTAATCAGCCACTGCAACCAATTTCGAAAACGTCGTCTCGCTAACAGAGAGGAAGTCAAATCAATTAACCCCTTCCAGGCTCATTTTATTTCCGGATTAAGATAAAAAAAATGTCAGTTTTTTTATGCTTACCTAGAAAACTAAGCAAAAGAATTCGAAACCATAAAAAGCCCATGTAAAATAATTCGGGAAGACTGGCTGTGCAGTGTGAATTTTCACAGTGCCCGAGCTGCACTCGGGATTAGCCCGAATGGCACGTTCCGTGTACCCGTACAAACATAGGGAAAGCTCGGGAATGGATTAAGTATAGTAATTGCTGATGTTGGGGATACTGAGGAATCATCCTATCTACTACGCATGCGTGTTTAAATGCTAAGATTCAATTAAGTAAAATTAAAAATATTTTTAGAGAGAGATTATTAGAAGTATATAAGGTCTTAAAGATTATTTTGTCATATAAATACTTATACACTAGGATCACAAATTAAAAAATGAATTATATCGCATTGTGTCAATGTTAAAACACACAGTTAAATGGATAAGTTGTTGAGTTAAACCGAATGAAAAATACTTAAGCTGTAATACTAAAGCATGTTGTACCTTATCTTTGAATAAGATCACTTAAAATATGTACAATTTCATTTAATAAGCTGCATTCCAAAAACTGCGGCATTCAGGAGATCATCAATAATGATAATATCAATTTATCACTCACTGTAGAGTTTAACAATTTCAAAAGCGAAGCTTTCATATTTTCATTCGATTACTGCTTGCTAAAGAAACTCTTCGAACCTGTCGATCAGGGAAACTGTTCGGCAATAAATTGCCTTCTACGTCGAGTTATTTTCAAATAAAAGACTAATCATAATGCCATGAAATATTTTTCTGCTCAATTTTTCCATCAGGGAGCTTGCGATTGGTTCTCCGATGATTGAACGCTTTAGTAACGACGTTTTTGATTGGATAACTTGAACCTTTTGCCTCCAACGGTTTGAACTTTATTATTAAGCTAAGCCCGAGAGCTCTTCACCTTCAGTTTCTACGTTCAGTTACTTATGGATTTTTTGGTCTTTATCGAATATTTTCTTATATATATACATAACATTTGACATGGTGTTTTGTGTTTCATTTTATAGGAAACAAGATTAACTTGTAAAGTAACGAAAATTCAATATTATTCTTTCTTTAGCGATATTTATCTTACTTTTCATGGAAAGATAAATGCCGCTAAAGGATTTTAACTAAAGGTTGGAGATGAGTAGGGAAGTAATCTTCACAAGAAAACGCGTGAAATATCAAACGTTGCAATTTTTATGCTAGAAATACTTAAAAAATACATTTTCGCATACGAATGCTCGCATACCCATTATGTAACATTTTTACTCAAATTATTAAAAATGTGATTAATGTTAGCAAAGTATTAATTGCTGCTACAGCATTAATTTCTGTGGAGTTGAATTTTATAAAATTGGTTAAAATTTTTTAAATAAGTATTATTATTTAAAATATAATACAAGTTTATTTATTACACATTTAAGAATTATTTCTGAATGCAAATATAATTAAAATCAATTTGAAAGCAAAAGTTTTTTTTTGTAGTAGTAATAGTAGAACCAAAGCTCATTGTGAATGTTATTTTATTATAAACCGCAATGTAACCCTAAATTTTTATCATAAATTTTACCATTAATAATTTTAATGATTAGTAATTTTTAGAAACCATTATTTATTTTGAATGTAGGATTAAACATTTTGTTCTGTTACGCATTGTAAAAGTTAAAAAGGTATCCGTCCAATTATGTTCTTAATACTTGTGATAAAAAAAAAAATTGATTTTATGGTTACAAAAAACGCTGTCAATACACTTTCAATTCAGAGCTGAATAATTCACTACAAGACCGACCATTTTTCAGTGGTGTGTAGGGTACATAGGCGAATAGATATCGCATAAGAATGTAGGGTTGCGAATGTCGTAGTAAAGAGCTATGGTGCAGAAAAGCAGAGAAAAAAACAGTATCATCAAAACATCAACGGGACAAAAACATTTTATTGAATGGTTGTACTATAACAGGTGTTCAAAATTACAACCTGAAATAGTCTGGCAGGCCTGACAGCGGCGCTGTATGGAATTCAAAAAGTTCTGGAAGTTTCCTGGCATGTCACGTATCCTTTCGGCTGCTACAAATATATGAGCGATGAAGGTATGGGTATCAGGTACATGAAAAAAGAACTAGTTAACTCGTAAAATATCCAGTCTCACGTAACCTTCTGTTCACACTTGTAATGGTCGTGAGAAGAGGGACATGTCTGTTAAGGTAACGTTTCTGATACAATTTCACCGAGAGGCGTGTCCTTTACATTCCGCATCTCCATACTCTATCAGAATGTCACCCAGTTCCCCGTTTGAATACGAATTAATCCTACAAACTTGAAGAAAACATCCAAATTACGACTTCCAGCAGGATCGGTATTCACGAAACCTTTCGATCAGTTTTCCGTTGCAACTGATGAACTTTAGAAGCAGGAAAACATTAAGAGCCCCTTCGTACTGTTAAAGGTCCATGTTGCGGTGCCAGAAAAGGTGAAATTTGTCATTTGAGAATTTAAAAAAAAATAGCTTGATACAATAAACCGCTTTTCATGCTCTACCATGCAGGGGATAAGATCAGAATATGATGTAAATTGCACGAAATCATTGAATATTGCTGCAAAACAACAGTGAATTTATGGTGAGGAGAGTGCATTCCTGCAACACACTAAGTATTTAGATACATGTAGATAGAACTCTGAATAGCACAGATAGCCTTAGCATCGTTATTGATCGCATGGACTCATTTTTGTATATAATAATATAGCATATTAATCGTCATCAGTGACGTGAGGAATAATATTAAGCCCCCGCCCCTGCAAATTCAGCTATCCGGCCTGAAAAATCTTACAAAGAACTGCAAAACCCTATGAGCCACTTAGAATCCTGGGTGCCCCCTTCCCCGATGCTAAGGTTTCGGTGGTGCCACTGATTGTCATATTCAGCAGGATGATGCATCTTGCCACCCATCGTACTAGATCGATTTCTTTTTCATTTGATATATATCACAGTCAGAGTTTAACCTTTTTTTTCCCATGGTCAACTTAGTAAACTAACCTCAATTATATTTCTGATCTGCCAGACAAAGTCATAAAGTAGCTTCAAAACTTGGAAACGCTACCTACCAATGTGACCAATTTACTGTTATTATGTCAGCATCGGTTTTATTCTTCAGCATTGATTCAGCAACTTGCTGAGTCCTGCCAAAAAAATATTGGTTATGATTAGGGATAAAAGTGGACTTAAGCATATGAGTGAAGTAAATTTTTGTTTCCTGTGTCTCTGTATATATACATATATACTTATACATTATTCACATGAATTTACGGTACAAATAACTGATTAAAAACCCTGATTGTAATAAATATATTTTTTATGAAAAATTACATTTATTTTACATTTTTGATTGAAAAACAACTTAAAGTAATAAAAAATAACACTCGATTGTTATTAAAATCTTCGTTTTGTTTAATTCAAAATTTTATTATATTTACATTGGTATAAATAGATTTATCGAGTAAAATATGCTAAGTGCTTACTGAAAGCACATATGTAAATCAATTTTATGAATTCGAATTATAAATATATATAAGATTTAAAACTTTTAATAATTTCAATATTTCACTCATCTTTGTTTAAAATGTTTCCTTTAAAATTGCCGCATTTCATTTTGATCTCATAGTTGAATGAAATAAAACAATATGTCCGAAAAATTCAATACATCGATAACTCTTTTAGAGGAAATAGAAGATTAAAAAATTCATATTAAATCTGATTCCAGGAATTCTTTTGAAAGGCACTCGACTTATTCCTTTCGAATAAAAAATTACTTGAAACGCGAAGTAAGGAAAACCTCAAGACACCTAAAAAGATTTTTTTTCTCTTTTTAGGAAAACTTAACTCCTGAGAATAATCTCATTTCCAGCAGAAAAAGAAACTACTAAAAAGGAAAATATTGATATGAACAGATATAGATATATGTGAAAGGTTCGCCATTTCAGGAAAACGTCTAACTTTCTTTTAAAAAAAGGTGAAATAAAGTATTAAATGAAAAACAAAAAAAATCGATTTCAGTATATTTACTTTTCTCGTTTTTAGACAGAAGATGAAACGTTTGAAAAGGGTGGTTTGAAGAGAAAAGCGTGACAGCCGATTTTCTGCAAAGTTCTCTGTTACACAAACAAAGGCAAAAGTTTTGTTTTATCCAGTTTGTTTTCCTGACAATCTTTATTCTTTACTATACGTTTTTCTAAGAAACTCATAAATTTTTAAAGGAAGCATATTTTTAGTTTTCATCTTTAGACTGACGACCGAAAAAAAAAGCTAATGAAAAATATGTATGTTATACAAATACTTTGCTACTAGAAAATTTATAGAAACGTACCTTTTCTACGTGCATTGTTACATTTTGATTCAATTTCTCTTAAAGAATCTGTGATAATTCTCTTCTAGTATCTGAATCAATTTCAAATAAAGATCAGTTAATTTATTTCAGCCTTTGTGAACTGTTACATGTTTTAATACAGAAATTACTGACCCCATATTATTTTACATACCATAAAATTACTCGCAAACCATTATTGGCCATTTTGCCTTAAATGATTTATTATTTTAACCTCTACCAATAAAAATAATTTTTATTATTATTTTTTTTTTTTTTTTTTTGCCCTCAAAGGACTTGCCAAATTCAAAAAAATGGACTTGGACCTTTATTTTTGAAACAAAAATAATTGAATTATATATAACCGATGTATTGTTTTCTTATCAGATTTTTCATAAAACATTAAGAGTATTAAAAATGTGGTAAATTTTTCTTCAACCCTCTCGCTACTTAGTGCTACGTCTGCTACGTGTACTGTAGGCCGCGGTGGCCGAGTGATCTAGGCATCGGGTCATGGCTAGCGTGTCTTGAGTTCGATCCTAGTACCACTAAAGATCCGCCGTGTAGGGGTGCGATGCACGCTAAATCTGTCGAGAGCTCAAACGTCCTCCTGTTGGTGTGGTGCGGTAGTTAGGAGAGGGGGTGCCAGCTCAGGTGTCGTCCGCGTCACTTGACCATGGCTCAAAATTACGCGGACCGTCGCCAAAAGCCCTCGTGTTGCTAATCAGTGCGACGTTAATATTCACTCACTCACTCACTGCTACGTGTACTTAACCCGTGGAAATGGTGGGATGCGCAGCGAGAAGGTTAATTAAAAGAACTTGCACCAAGTTTCAAGGTCAATTCTACCTATCGTTCTACCGAAACGCATAGTTTTTTATTCACACCAAATATAAATGAAGTCTGGAGAGCTCTTGGGTCCTGTCATTATTAAACATGATTCATATATCAAGATTAAAACATTTCATAACACACCTCTGACCGAAACACATATTTCTTTATTTGTCTAGCAATAGATTGCAATACAATTTTTATTGTAGAGTTAGATCTATCTGCTCTACGATCCAAAAGAATTCCCCGTGTTTTGCCGAAAGACTGATAAATTATGAATTTTGAATATGATTACTAAGATGTAATCGTTACGGAAAAAGTCCCGTGTGTGGGAGAAGTATCACTAAGTCATAAGACCCTCCTTCAGATTATGAAGAATATAATGAACAGAAATGCATAAAACCAAATATCTGTTGCTTGATTTTAAGCCATTCAATTTTCATGACAATGATGGCCATGTCGTAAAAAGATACGCTTAAAAAGTGCTACATCATGCATTCTACAGTCCTCATATGAATCCAACAGTCTTTGACTTATTCACAAAGTTGAAAGAACCTATGTAAAGACGTTTTCTATCTGTGGCTCACATTTCTGCTACTATTAACCGAGAAAACCATTCAATAAACAAAAATGAGCGTATTAGATCGAATTGATATGATTCCAAGCTGTTAAAACCGACATTGTGATGAAGGAAGAGCCCATTGAAGACTTGTTAATAAATACCTTCAAATAAATGAACCATCGTATTTATTTATATATGTGTGTATGCAATTTTTATTAATATTATAAAAAAAAATTAGAAATAAAGTTAAATACATTAACAAATTATTATTTCCAAGTATTTTTAAAATAGTTTGAAATTTTATTTAGCATTTGAAAAATAGTTGTACCCAATTAGTTGCAATTTAGTTGTAAACTTTCTTTTGAAAAATATTATCCATTAACTTTATAATACTGTACTTATCAAAAAAATTTTTTTCTTCCCTTTTTGAAATATAGAAACTCAAATAGATAAAACAAAATATTTTTTTTAATGAAATGTTCCTTATAATATGCTTTCTATACATAGATATCAATTTCTTTCACTAACGATACAATGAAGGCGCAAATATTTTTTAAAGTAATACGCTTTAATTATTCCACACAACTATTAATATAACAAAATTGATGACATTAAGTGATTTATCATCGTCGTCTTCTTTCCTAAAAGTAGCCATTTAATATTTAATATATTTGCCAATTCATAAATTTTAAACTTTTTGTCAAAAACAGGAAATTTAGGCATCTTTATGAATTAAAAATTAATGCAAACTAACTGAGAAATATTCACATGCATATTGATAAAAAAAAATTCAGAATTAGAATTCATTCAAAATTTCATTAATAGTATGATTAATTTCACCTTTACAAATCCAACATCATTTTTGAATAATTCTTACAAATCAAATATAAATGATCATATTACATATATGAAGTAAATTTTTTTGGGGATTTTTTTGGATAATATAGTCAGTCCCCTTAGAAAAAATATAATTCGAAGGCATATAAATTGCAAGACGTTAAACGATGATAAATACACACAAATATTTCAGTTAATAAGATATAATTTTTTTATAATTTTTAATAAAAACTTAAATTAATAAAATAAGGTAAGAACTAAGTAGTAGTTTTAGTAATTAATTTTTTGCCGCATAATATTTTACACACAATCTTGTGTTTCTTTTTCGCTATTAGTTTTTCATTTTTGACGTTCATTTTCACATTTGAATTTGATTTGTGGATTGTTTATTCATACAAGAACTGTGCCAGGATTACATACAATGAGCTACTAATTATGGGGCTAAAATGAGTTCCGAAAAATTCAAAACGTTTCTAATAATTAACTGTTATGATAATTTCAAAAACATTGCATGCTATAGTCAACTGATTTAATTTGAATACATTTTGCATCTATCCCATTTAAAAAAATCTATATCTATTAGAGCATGAAATTAACTCTTGCTAGGAATTAGTACTTCAAGAAGATAAGTAATTACTCATAATTACTCATTTTTTCAGCTTTTTTCCGAAGAATAAATTAATTATTCAATCAAAAATAATTTTATTTTTTCAAAAATGATAACAAAAATGAAGGGAAAAATTAGCATGCTTTGGATGCGTGCAAAAATTCATTTTCCTGCCTTAAAAATAAAAATAATCCTGTAAACCTTTTCCCTATACTTCCCAAACAGTTTATTTCTCAAAAATACAGTTTATGTATCTTATTAAAGTACTTTTAAATGAAAACTTGGCTGCTCTTTTTTTTAGAATATAGAAATGCAATTGAAACGAATGAAAAGAAGTTAATCGAAAATAAAGTACTTGAAAATTAATATCACTTTTAAAATGTTACTCCTTTGTTTATATCAATTAATATTTGTATTACAAAATTAAGATATTGAAAAAAATTATTTCACTAAACCTCATCAAGATGAAGGTAACATTAATTTAATTCAGAAATAATGTGTACAGAGAACAATAGAAATAAGTATATATATATATATATTTTAAATTTGACATGATGAAAATTAAACTAAGTTTTAAAAATGTACATATATATAAATGAGTACCAACCTTTAACTTCTTAACCAGCCATTTTTTTAAACTCAAAATGTGCTTCAAAAAAGGCATATTTTTTAAAAGCGTATTACTAAATACTATACTTAATAAAAGGGGAAATTATAAGAAATTTATTTTAATTTTATCGTTTAAAGTTTTTACTCCATATTTTATTTTACAATTGTAGAAACCATCAACTCTTTTTGCTTTTTGTAAGTACACTATCATGCTATGAATAATGTCTTCATATATCTAGGAAATATTTTTCTGTATCCAAATTTCATTCATTCACAAAAAAGTTTTTTTGTTGTTTGTGTTATTTGTAATTTCAAAGGTCACTTGTCACATGCATGTCTTCTGAGCATTGCATACAGTACGATACAAATTTTAAGGGTCTAAATTCCTGCCTTCCTCATCAAAAAATTCCTGTCTTCAATAAAAAGAATATGCCTGGTGAAAAGTAATTCAGTATCATAGGCAAACAGCGTCACCTTTTCAAAGAGAAGAGTACTAGTACTAAATAGTATTACCTTAAGAATTAAAAATACGTGCAAATCAGATAAAGAAAGAAAGAGGGCCTGTACAATGTATGAGCAATCCGGTTACGGCCAAAATTTCACTAGCCCGTACGATGGACAGGCAAACCAGCTAAGAATTTAAATGAAACAAAGTACTCAAGCTATAACAGACTTTTTTGCAAAAGTTTTATCAGAATCTTTGAAATATTAATTATCATAAAAGCTCTTTTTTGTGTACTAGACATTTTTGCTAATTCAAACTTTTTACTAAGCTCTATTTCAATAAAAAAATTTTTAGATTCAAACTTTTTTGTTAACAATAATTCCTGAAAAGTATTTTTTTTTAAAAAATTATCCTAAACCCCTTCATACTGTTCAAATCATTGAAAAGTAAACTAAATGTTTTATGATTGCATGACTACTTTTGTAACCCTTCCGCATTGCGCCTTTTTTTTATAATTTCAAGCAAATCAATTGGATTCTGAGTAGTATGCCAATTTCTAAATATGATATTGGTTTTAAATTAGAAACTCTCTACCATATTTTATATTCAAGCAACTCTATAAAAAAAGAACTGTTATTGATCTTGAAATTCTAGTTTAAAAGTCAAAGAAGTTTCAATTTCAATTTGCCTTTAGATATTTTTGTTTTATTTATGTATGATTTCTTTTTCATTTTTTGACATGTGACATTTAATACATAAAATTATTTTTTTCTTGAAACAAAAAAGAAAGAATTTTAAAATCAATGTTTGTATGCTTGTGAATTTTATCTGTGTGAAGTTTTAACACTTGAATTCAATTTATCAATTTATTTATGCAATGTATTTATATATTTTTCGCAATCGTAATTGAATTATTACCAAACTATTTAAACAAAACGTCACTCAATATTTATGAGTCGCAGTGATTAGATTCAATGTAATGTACGTATGGATTTCGTTAAAAACACTATTGCTTAATTGAGATATATCCGAAGAATTTTGGTTTTATTATACTTTGAAAAGTGAATAACAAACTGAGTATTAAGTAATTCAATGTGTTTTCCATAGTGATTTATTTTATTTTTTCAAGCAAATGCAATGCTTTATTTAGGTTTACTTGCATGTATTTCACTTAAATGTGATTTATATTAAATTTCGTCATGCTTTCCCTACAATATAATAAAGTTAGTAGTCTTGTTACATATTTGTTTTCAAATTAAGTGGTAAAATTACAAAGCATGGTATTTAAGCGAAACGCACTTTTTCGAAATAAAAAGCAAATTTGTTTCGAGTTTTTTATTTGTATTTATTTATTTATTTTACAAGTAGAATTGTCATTACTTGTAATCTGTAAATAATGAAACAAAAATTTATGTGATATTAAAAAGATAATGCAGATCAAGAAAAGAAAACGATGGTTTAATTTCACTCTGAACATGTTACCTCTATTATGTCTATGTTGAGATGAGACTCCATAGTCACATTTCAAATATTATAGAACTTGTTTAAAAAAATACTTTATTACTAAGAAAAACTAACTGATAACTTAATTTACTCTTGATTTTTCAATATCGACAAATAGTTTATGCAATTTCACTCTTCTTCCATAAAAATTCTGCTTGAGTCCTGTAATGGTTTTCAGGTCTAAAGCACCATAAAAAATATGTTTTTTTATTAATTTAACCGTATTGCAATTTCATCCTAAAATCTTGAATTGGATGCTATTATATTTTATAAAACGGACTTCCTACTTAAACATGTAAAACATGAATTTATCTCTCTGTTTATTATTGATTCATTAGTGATCAAATAATTATATACTACTGAAAAATAAAGGCTATTAAAAATATTTTTATGAGAATAAGTTAATGAAATATATATATATTCTCATATTATCTAATTTTAACGAAAACATAGATTAAAAAAGATGGAAAATGTTAAGCAAATAAATAAAATCTGTAAATAATCTGTCCAAATTATTATTTGAGAGAAAAATTATTTTTAGCGAATTGGAGAGTTTAATAATACTTTTCATTTCCATTATCGTATGATCTGAAATTTAACATATTATTCGTGAACTTTATTTAATATATAAATAAAAGTTTGTAATGTATATTGCACCATCATTTGCATAAAAGCAAATTGATTGATTGAGTGATTGTATAATAATGCTGTAATTAAATTCTGCAGTAGGGCTATTGTCAACGGACTTTGTATTTTGATCCTCAATCAATTTTGTGCATAACACATGATCTGACACCCAATTTTCCCAAAATCTACGTCATGATAAAATTAAAAGAAAAAGATAACTAAATTATTTACATGACTAGTATACTAGCTGTACTATTAGTTACTATATAACTAGTTCAAAACTGACTTTTTGCAGTATTTATTATTATTAAAATATAATACAAATTTAAAAGACAATCCACGACTGCAAACTAGTTTATTCATTACTGTAATAAAATAAGCAAATTATATAAGTGTGTAAAGAATATTTTCAGTACTTATTTTGCAATTTATTTGCAATTATAATCAAATTATTACTAAACTAGTTTTACAAAACTGGCTGGCTAGTGTGGACTCTACTATAGAAACCTTTTGAGCTCTTTTCGAGTCTGGGCAGAAACAAACTTTGATGCAGTGACCGGCTGGGGAGACAAGCAATATGCAATCTGGCCAATTGCCTACCTCCTCTTGGCTTTGAGCTTTTTCCTTGGAACTCCTGTCTATGATCTCCATTCTCTGCTCATACGCAGCAGCGTCAATGAGGTGGGAGGGTAGAAAACTGAATGAACTCAGCAGAGGTGCTGGTTACAGTTTTGTCTGCAATGGATCACATCCATTCAGCATCTCAGACAACGTAAATGCAGACTCACGGGCAAAGCGGTATATTGCCAATCCTTCGGCAATCTAGTAACATTGTGGAGCCAGTCTTTATCTCCAGATCCGTGTGAAAATCCATTCAACGAACTCAAGAGGAGGAATCTGGGGAAAATATCTGGGAGAACCTGCTTCATAATCCAGTTCCAATAAATCTTCTGAGAAATATCTCCTCTACTATTTTTAGAATAACCAGTCATGTTTTCTTTGAAGCCCTACATCCTTTAGTGTCAAAAGCACTCTGGCTTCTCTTTGTATTAAATTACGAGACAATGAATTTCTAATCCTCCTGACAATTTTGCTTCTCTGTCTCACAAATTTTATTTGGTAACTTTATCTTCGACAACTCTTAGCAAAGGCTAGTTTTGTATTGGTTCTCTTGAGAAGTAGCCTCTCAACCTCTTCCTCAACGTAAAAGTTTATAGAGCTTCACTCCAGAGACAGAAAAGTTAGATTAGACAATTTTGGTTCTATTAAACAGTATCATATTGCAAAGTGGCTTGCTTTTTAAACTTATGGCCTCAGATTTAACCACAGAGCAGCTCTTATTTAAATGTTTGTGTTGCAGTTATTTTCAGCAGAATATTTCAAAAACTCTATGATCCAGATCTACAATTGCATGGTTTCCTCTCTCATATATAAATGTCAAATTTTGAGATAATATCTTTTCAAATATTTCCTGTCATTCTATTCCTTATCCTTCAGTTAAACTTCCAAATCCATCAGTTAATTTTCATTTCTTTTGCAACTTCTAAATGGAAATTCTCTCTGGTCAAAATATAAATAATAATATTTGTAGAACATATAAATAAGGATTTGGTTAAGACCTAGAGTGATGAATCACCTAAATGACTTTTCTGTGGGAAAATCAAATGAGGTTTTATTGTTGCTTTAAATGCCTAACCAACATACTCCTTTTAAAACATGTAGTGAAATAATGACTCAATCACTCCACTAATCTATATGTATGTAAGTGGATGGAATAACTCTGATGTATAATTTGAAATATATCGGGTGCTGATATTGAAATGGATCCTCGTGCATGTTTAAACAACGTAGGAATAAAATATTTATTTGAACTCGATTTCCATGTGCCAAATAATAACTATAAACAAATACTAATGCAACAAAACCATCCTCACTTTTTATGTTTATATAAAGCATCATCAGGTCTATAAATTCTTCTTCAAAAATATATTTATTTATTAATATTTTCTTACCCACACATGTGTTAAATTCGACCCCCAGATCAGAGTGGGTGTACATTTAATGTTAGTTATATCACTTTTTAGTAAAGAGTAATACATCGGTATTCTCTTAATAATGATACATATAATATGCTGCAGTTGCATATACTTATAATGCCAAGCTGTTGGATCTGACTTACAAAAGTGAAGGACTGCTTCAAGATGAACTAGGTACAGTTGACAATTATTGGATTTCGTGCATTCTTCCTTGTAGTCAGTTTAAGTAATTTTTAAATTTCTCCTTTTACAGTTTTATATTAAAGAAATTTGCTCTTTCTTAAATTACTTTGCTTGCAATCATTCTTTGTTTCAAAATGGCCAGCTGCAGCCACTCATGGGAAATTTCTTGAGAATTTTATTTTAGATTACCTACCTTTTTGTAAGGGAGTATTTCTTTGAGTGGTAGGAAGGTGTTTTTCATTTAAAAGATATTCTATTTTCATCGGTGCCATTTCAAACATTTCTAGAGAATAAATAAAAACAATGGGCGGTATAAATTAAAGAATCTATAAAAATAGTATATTTGTATGCATCGTAGTAAATTTCTTTATTAAATTTGACAACAATTATATTAGTAATATAGTAGTTGTGTCTGATAAGAGTGGAACATGCTTTAGGAATAGAAGACGGTGAGATTCTAAGCATGTGGTACCGTTGCGTATTTTCTACTAAGGTATACGTATTCAAATGAATAGAAACGATCTGAGATCTGATTACGACCTATTCAGGAATTTCAAGTGACTGGTTCAAGTTCTTCTATAATTTTTTCCCAAGCAGAATAATAAGTATGTAGTTTACTAAGTAAGACATGATTTAAATCTTCACAAGGATGTGAAATTTATGGACATTAAAAGAATGAGTTAATGGAGTCAGGTTTAAAATGGAATGCATTGCTCCATCATGACTACTAGTCTGAATGCCTCCGCAGTAATCCTATCGGATATAAAATCAACGTCTATTTTTAGTAAACAACTTTTCAAAGTTCTTACCATACATCCTAGTATAATTCTAGTTTTATTGAATTAATTTCTGTAGATTTAAAACTGTATATTTATTTGAGCGGCAATATTATCAATATTAAAAGGCACTATGAGTGAGTATCATTTTGTAAATTCTTCATTTACCTTAATCTTTAGAAAAATTTTGAGACAGATATTGCAAGTATTTAGGAATGCATTGCATGGTATTATTAGTTCAAAGAGTATATAGTTCAAAATTATTGATATTTTTACATTAATTGAAACAAGATTTGATTTGATTTTAATTTACCTCGCATTGTGAAGAAACACGAGGTTGGCAGTGAACCTCGAGACATGGAGTTCGGCCTTCTCAAACTTCCATCTTACCCAGCCTCGAATGTAGTTTAACAGGCATCAGTCTCTACATGGCGGAGGTCTTCGACAGCCGTTTCAGACTCGTGCCTCCTGACAGTACCGGCCACAGAGTTCACAATCTTGGTTATATTGCCAAGGAAAAGTTAATGTATTTTCAAGTAATGTATTTAGAATGATATTCATACTCTAAAATGAATGTATAATTAATAACTCTAAATCTGAACTTGAATAAGATATTAACCTTTAAATGTACCTGGGCGTGTGTACGTCCAGCTGAGCAACTGTTTGATATGTCTGAACATATACTCGTCTTCCGGAGACATTTTGCATTGTGTAACATTCCTGTTTTAAAACTAGTCCTTTTGGTTTTGAGAATGCAATATATGTCGTGCTTCAAGAACATACTTACTTTCAGAAGAGATGGGAAGAATATGAAGGGTGTATTCAAGGACGATAAGAATGTGCTTCATGAAGTTTTCATGTTTTTGTTTAGTATTTTGTTTGCTTCTTCTCCATTTGCTGTCATTTTAACACCGTGTTGTAAGACTGTAAGTTTTGCCTAAATGCCCTGCGTACTAGTTTATGTTCAACCATTTTCAGGATATGCTCGCAGATTAGATAGTGCCATTTATTTATTATATTGTACATTTATTGATTAATTTCTTATTTTTATTTCGTTATTTTATCTTTTTCTTTTCTTTTCAGATAAAATCAAAAGAATTTAAGTGAAAGGCTTGTAGGCTTTATTTCCCACAATGGGCTCCACTTGCCGCCAGTGGCAAAAACGCCTTGCTGGGGTGAATTTCATGGCTTTTCCTCGACAGTCAGAAATTTCAAATCGGAATAGATTAACAGAACTCAACCTGAGTTCAATAATTTATTTTAACGATCTGTCGAACCATGCATTATTAAGATCCTTAATATATTGCTGAAAGTATTTTTAAAATTCAATTTGCTCCGATTGTATAAAGTTATATACATACAAACTCATAGGGTATGTGTGTAAATAGAATTTAACGTTTTTATACAGTGGAATCTTTCATTCGATAAATTATAATTTTTCTAGTTATTTCTCTACCTCACTCTTCATTTTCATAGGCCAAGGACTTTCTACTGAGAGTTGGATCAGCGAATAATCACGCCATCCAAAGGCAAATGAAAGGAATATCATTCGACGTTCTCATTATCTCAGTCTCCTGTAGTTACAACCAGCACTTCAGTACTATTGAGCACAGTACCATAATAAATTCTCATTCTTCTTTCTGTTCCATTAAACTCCCGAACCATTCATTCCTCGCACCTGGTGGCTGACAGAGGTGAGCCAGTTATTTCAATTAGCTTTTTGGTTGTTGTTTCTTTTGTTAGGAGATTCGATTCATTTAACCATGTCCATTTTCCTCTTGATTTTCTTTCCGTTAAACCTAACATACATTTAAGCATATGTGTGAGTCGACACTAATAAAAGATTGCTATTTAACTAGCTCACCTCTAGAGCAATAATCAGTTAAAACAATAGTCATACAATTCGCCTAATTAAATCAATTATTTCGCCTCAAAGAATAATTCGTTTTTTTTTCTCTTGTTGTACATATTATTTTACTGGATGATGATATCCTTTTAAAATGGTTTCATTGCCCCAAATTTTCAGAATACCTTCTTTATCTACAATATATTATGGTGGAGTAGCAAACACTAGAAAAATACTCAAATAATTAGGAAAACACGATTCAATCACCGATAATTATTTCATGGTAGAAATAATAAATGTGTATATACAATTAATATTCATATTTTTGCTCTTTGATTATATCTCAGGAATAGAATAAACACAGAATAACAGCATATATATATCATTTGTTCACATGCATCAATAACATGAATAGAAATTTCATGAAGATATATGTCTCTACTACATTTTTAGAGACAAATGTCACTCGCCAGAATATTCTCAACTATATCCTTGGCTATTGAAAATGATATTCCTTATTTTATTTTCTTCTTGTTTTCCATGTCTTGTGGGGTATATTTCAAATTTGGTAGTTTAAAATTATATTAAACATTTCTATACTATTTAAAATGAAAACATTCTTTAGATATATACAAACATGAAAAATTAAATTATTGCCAATAAAATAGACACCTATTGGTCAAAACATACAGAAAATATATCGCTGATCATTCTATAATTTCGGATTACTATATAATTGTACTAGAATAAATATAGATTTAAAAGGAATTATATTTTTTGTCGTTTAAATATTATCTATAAATTTAGTAAAGGCACATATTTGATGAACTTTTCTGAGCGGATCCTGTGGAACCTTATTGAACCTCCATGATCTGAACCAGCCTCCGTCAGGTTCGGACACTATTTCTTGCTATGACAATCAGCCTCAACATTGCATCCTCGCTGAGATCAGTGTATTTGATAAATTTTGTGGATCACTTAATATTCTCACTTATAGTTTACATTTTAAGTTGTTTTGATTAATAATTTAATTTAGTAGTATAAACGTACTTTCTGAATAAAATGCAGTTACACTAAAAATACCGTGGTTGTATAAAATATAAAATGTTCAATGTCACAAACCAGGAGAATAAACCCTTCTATGTCCAGACAATTTATAATATTCTGTACAGCCAGTATATATTTATACCATGGACTGAAATTAGGGACCACTGTGTATGATAGCTAAAACAAAGCACCCACATGTTAAATAGACGATTTTGTTTTGATCATATTTCTTCACCAAATGTGATAAATGAAAAGGTCTTTGGATATTTTATAATGAAAGGAGGACTTTGAAGAGTAACCAGTGAAAGGTTTATATAATAAAAGGACTGTATCAGTGTAAACCCAACCTGTAATGAAACAGAATAGATGGTTGTACTAATGAGTAACTCATTGCATTCAAATCCTTATAAAAGTGCATGTTCTGAAGCAAAAGCTCAAGATCTTCGTTTTTCCCATAAAATCTAACTTATTAATGTATTCGTGTTTTTTTATCATTATATGCTTTATAATTATTTAATTTATTTTTTTATAGTTTGATAAAATATTCAGTTTAATGGTTTGTACTCTATTCTTACTGTAGTTTATTTGCTGCTGTCCATGTACCTATAATGAATTACTATGCATTCTATATAATTCTGGTATGTATAATTTAAAATAAAATTACCTAGTTCAAGCCGCATATTACATTTTACTTATATTTGTGTGTCTTCATTCAACCAATTTTTGGACTCTAGGTGAATACTCCTTGTGTGCTTGTAGAGCCTCGCCTAGGAAAACACTGGCGTAAGTGTGCTCAATCAATAGTGGTAGGAAGTTTTAAAGTACAGGATACAAGCACAAATACGAAATCAAGGCAAAAGAAACAGGCAGGATACAAATGCAATAAAACACTGTACAAATACAAGATTGCTCACATGCAAAACTGAGACATTCAATGGTGCTACAATAGGCAGAGTTTGGAAAGCCATGTGATCAGGAAATAAAATTTTCAAAATACAAATGCATAAAGCGTACACATGCACTCACAAATGTAGAATATGCATACAGACGTATATAAGCACTTTAAAAACATATACACATACATACACGGTAAATATTGTAAGCACAAAATAATAATAAAATAGTAAAAATTTTATTAATGTACAATCAAACAATGCAGAAAAATACTTTATTAATATCTCTGCACAATGATGTAAAAGAAGACTGATAACATTTTTATTAATATTTTTGTAGAACATTTCATTTTACTGCATTTCTAATATGAGGTGATTAAATATCCGTATATTTTATATTGTGACCAAAGTCAGTATCTAGGACTTATCTGCAAAACATGACAATATTTTACCACAGACAGGCAATTGGTTATCAAACTATTTTGGCTGCTTCCTAAGACTCGAGGGTCTTGTTATCTTTGAATGCCGTTAAGATCATTGCGAAACCAGCCCCTCTGGAAGCAACAGGTAACTCCTAAATTTTTTTAATGCATATGACTTATATAAAAGATAATAATAATCTATTTGATGTATTTTTATTATAGTTTAGTGTAATAAAAATTTGCCACTCTAGAGTTAAAATGACAACGTAATTTTATCATAAATCCTTAATATTAACTACCTTAGCAGTATATAAATGTGGGAATGTAGACTTTAAAATAGTTAATAACCGGATTGATATCAAAGTGTTCAAATATCTTATGTTTTTTGAAGTTTTAGCAAGAACACCATTCATGCACCCTATAACTCTGTAATATTGCTGCAATACAAATTTACTTTTGAATGATACAGTGGATGGGAGTGTGAACAAATTTTATTTTTATTACTTTTAAAAATAAAATTGTGGTTATCAGGCTCTTTGTTCAATACCTAGCTAATATGTAATAATTTGAACGTTATAGCAGGACACAGTTTTTATTTAATAATGAGTAATATATGTGTAACTTATTGATATTAATCTACTGATAATCGTTGGAATGGATTCTTCAAACTGTCTGTGAAGAACATTCTTCAGGTTAATTAAAATCAGTTTTATTATACCTCTTGAAATATTTAAGCAAGACAAGTTGACACAATGATGTACGTAATCTGCAACTACACAATACCACCAGCACTAGCTGCTGCCGAGACTACATGACAAGAACAAGAAGCGAAAAGGACCGTAACCGTGTGCTCTGAGTTCTTAAACGGTGAAGGTCATTGCGGTGGGCGCGAGCAATTAGATTTACAGATTGAATTAACGCGCGAGCAATTAGTTGATTAAGATTAGGGGCGCGAACAATTAGATTAATATGCAGAAAGAACCTAGGAAATATGATTTAACAGTCTGATTAAAGATTTAGCAGAAGTCATTACATATATCTGTTTAAAATGAAAATATTACATTCCTTAGAGTGCAACTATAACAATTAAATGAACACAGAAGATTTTACCTAAAATACAACACAGAAGTATAATTGTGACAACACAAACCAAATAAAATGATGGCCAGCACTTGATTAAAGTGTCAAACTCAAACTTTGCTTTAAAATAATAATAATGAAATAGCTGCTTAATAAAGTATAGCAAATACCTTTTGCAAGAGTTATATTATATTTTACTTGTAACAAAATCTGTTTTAAAATCTAAAAAATCGTAAGCTTAAAAATACAGCTAAATATATTTATACAACCTTATTCATTGATTTTTGCTTTTTAAATACAATTATTTCATTTTATTATTTATGCAAATGTTTCAATGGAACCTCGTTAAAATTTTCCGAACTATGGCAGGCGTCTAGGAACTTTATTCTTGTTGAGTGTAAGCGTTTTACTAGCAATGTTTTTATTTCTAATAAAATGTATCATTCACCTCAGGAGTTAATGATTAAGCCATGCAATATTAAATAATGGGGTACCATCCATGGTGTCTCCCAAAGATTAAATGCGACAGCACTTTTAAAAGACAAAATGAATAGGTATTTTTTATTTGTATTTATAAATATTTTTTTCCAAAACAATTAATTTTAATTTTGTTCTGCAAATATATTATTAGTAATTCTGCTGTCTCAGTTGCATTACAGTCTAAAGCTTAAGGTCTATATTATTTCTCAAAATGAACAGCAGATTTTATTTTTCACTATAAATTTATATCAAAATACAAACGCTATAATTCAGTTAGATTTAAGATGCATGCATGTCAGCGTTGTTAGCACGATATTAATAGCTGTAGGTTCTTTTTGCTAACGATGGAGTCAAGGCTCCTCACTCTTTTCTGTATCTTTCTTCTTTTCCAGACAAAGAAACCTTAGCTCTTACATTATAAATAAGTGGCAATTAAAAATGAAATATTACGGCTCCTTGTTAGAAATGACTTAGCACTTATGTTTTTAAATTTATGTGACCATAGTATGAAATTATAATGTTAGAGTAATTCTTCTCAGAGACTGATTATTTTTAAATTAGATATGCAGTAAAATAAATATATTCTTACACACATATGTCTTTTCTTCAGGAAAATCTTCACATACTAAAACTGAGAGCTTATCAAGTGTTTCTCTTGCCAAGGATGAAATTAACAACCAGGAGAACATAATAAGATGCCATGGCTTAACAAAACTTCGTTTTAATGTATATATGTAATGTGGCGATATTCAGATAGATTCTTACTGAAAACTGATATTGAAGAACATTCTTGAGTTAATTAATCTGTTTATTATACATCTTGGTGTTAAACAAGACAGGACGACACTTGCACTATACGCACAACACACTGCAGCCAGCCTACATGTTTACACCAGACAAAATACAGAGTAGAAGGGTTGGTCTCCAGGAATCCGCAGTGTGTGGCTAATCCGTCCACATAGTCAGGTGGTATGGGTGTAGTTTAAAATGTTCTCATTCAGGCTGGCTAATTTATTAATTGAATTCAGTCCTGAGGATGGATAGAGATAGGTAAAGTTATTTGAAAAGTTATATTACTGGGATTAACCCATATATACTATATATATCTATATACATATATATCTAGTGTCGTGCATGTATGAGGTCCCAAACCTGTGACCATTTTTAATTTGCAGGTGTGGGCTGAGGTGCATGAGCCTATGTTCCTGACCGGTGGTCAATTTGAAGTGAAACCCCCAGTGTTTAGTTCCTAAGAAAGCTTGGAATTCATTTATCAACCCATTAAATTGATGACAGACCAGTCCAAACAAGTAGCCCAGGTTGGTGTGGACTTATCCCGGCAGGAGGCGATAGCTTTCCGCTAATCATAGCCTCCGTAAGAAGAAGTATGCGGGATTTGCCGCCTCATGTAAACTGCTAGAGCTCTTTGTCTCTGCGTTTTTTTTTTCTTCGTCTTCGTTATGTAGCTGTTGCCTTGTGTGTGTCTCCTTGTCTGCTTCCCGATACCTAGAAACGCTAAATGTAATCCAGTTGTTTTTTTTATCTGCACTACTGTTTAAATCACCGTAACAGCTCATCGTATCATGTCTTAAGAAGAAATAAAAATGTCCTGAAACCAATATTGCATCCTTCCTGAAATAGCTAGAATTAGATCACCACATCATGTGCAAATAAATACGATGAATACGAATAAATCACCCCACTTGACCACGCCCTGTCATATATGTTCCATAAATGTATACAAATATTTATAAACTTAAGTATAACCAGTCAAGTTAGTAAGAAATATTATCCACAGTGATACAATAGCAAACTATTAGCCTTAAGATTACAGGTTTAGACAATGGTTTTTGACTAGTCAGACTTGACCTGTAATAATTACCTCTGGAGCACAGCAATAAATTTATGTTTCCCACCATATACAAAGAAGTATTAGCAGTACAACATAAAAGTAAAATTATTAAATTATGATATAGCAATAGTTAGTCTATATATGTACTTGTAAAAACCTTAAATATTAATATAAAATTTAATGAAAAATATAATGACTTCCTAAATATACACAATGATACTAAAGTAAAATAAAGTATCATTAACTTGTGAACGCAAGCAACTTGAAGTCGCTCCTTCACTATCTCCCCTACCTAAGGGTGTGGGGGAAACAAAGCATCACCATAATAATAATTATTTTATTACTATTCAAACACACTAATCGGCCACAAGTGAAACTACAAGAGGAGACCCTAGGAGTGATGTACAAAGAGAGCAAGCTATTCTGAGTGAACAACTCTTAAGTAAACAAGCCCAAGAGATCTGTTTAATTTAATCTGATTCAATCTTTCTTAGATTCTTAAACCTTAATCCACAAATTTTGTTATAGTTATAAATTCCTTCCTAAATTCACGTTGTGATTATGAAATAAATCTCACTTACGAATCACCACAACAGTTATCCTGCTTCTTCTATCTTACAAAACCTTTTGACTTCGTATAGTCAAATTAATTTAAGTATCAAGGTTTCTTCTTGAGGGATGGCTGTGAATTAACGCGAAAGCTGTCCCTAAAGTTTCCCCAAGAGGATTAATGATAAGGTCGCGTATAGATCCGTTACAAACTTATGAAACGTATAGACCGAGAGAGAGAACGCGCCATGTTTTGCTTAACTGTTTAACAACTAGTTAATATATATATATATATATATATATACGTCATCAGTTTTCTTTCTTGAATGATCTTATATTTTATATCTTGTAAGCAGTTTTAAAAACATGTGCTCATAAACTTTCAACAACACTCAATAGAACTTCTACGCACGTAACACTTCCAAAAAGTAAAAGTATTGTATATTGCTTTTTTAAAAGTATATAATTATACCATTATACTTTGAAAAAAAGGCACAATTGAAAGAATCACGCTGAGAACGAAATTGATGCGTTAATTTTTTTTCTGAAAATAAATAAGATATCATTTTTCGATAAAATTTAAGCAATAATTTTATGAACCCTACAAGAGAAAGCTTCAGTAAAAATTGTCATTACAAAACTTCTACAATTTTCAAACAAATTTCTTGAAAATTAAAATACATAATTTATAATATCTGCGAATTCCAAAATGGCTCATATTAAACATTTGCTATTATAATAAATCCTATTTCCAGTAAAGCAAAGAAAAAAGTATAATTTTCGATAAGTAAAATTTTGAGTTATTCAAAAATATTTTCTGTGTTCTTCAAACATGCTTTAAGCTAAAACTCGGAAGATGCTGCGCATATTGATTTATAAATGCTGTCACATGTTATGATTCAGGTATCTATAAGAAAATAAAATGGATCCTCTTCATGTATATTGTCATTGAGATGGTCATAAAAATTCGAGTCATTGTAAATCAAGCTCATAAAACCTAGCAACATATCGCTACTTAGAAATTCTCCATCAAAAGTCTCGGAATTTATCGCTTTATATTTATGCAATTAATTTGAGAGAAAATAGGATAGAGAGAGTGTGTTCTCCTGTCTCAGTATGAAATAGTCAAACTATATTAAGGTATTATCTAAATTGAAACATAATTAAATTACTTACAAAATAATTTTTATTGTATATCTTATAAACACACAATTATATTAAAAGTTAAATAAGACTTATATTAAAAAATTAAAGTAACTTTTATTTCATATAATCTGAAATTTAATTTTTTTTCATAGATTTTGGGGCCAAAATTATTCTTTTCATGTTAAAAGGTAGAAACGATTTTTAAGTTATGACACTAGTACAAATTATTATTGGCCTTCATTTATAGCAATTTAAGGTAACTTTACAATTTTTTTATTTTTAATTAGTGCTAATTGTATTTTATAAAAGTCATTATTATGTAACGATTTCTTATAAAAAATTTCAAATATATTGGAAAATGTTTGTAAAATTTAAATTTTTTTAAAGTTTTTTTAAATATGTTTTTAAATTCCTAAGACTTTTTTAAATTTGTATATGTTCTTACAAATTCTTTTCCGAAGTTACTTATAATAAACCATATGAAACTGTTCATGGTTTTTTTATGCTGCAGCTCATTTAATTTTATATTAATTTTTTCATTGTGAAACATACAAAACTTCCCGTAAAAGCATTATATCTGATTTTGAAATTTAAAAAAAAAATGCTTAATTTTTTAGAGCTAATTACATACACGGTTTTACAAAGAGTACGTTTCAGAACATTTGTTAAAAATTTCACATCCCTACTTCAATTATCAAAAAAACTTTAAGGTTTTGAATGATAGTATATGATCAAATATTCAACTTCGAGAAATATCAGTTTGAAGTTTTCATTCCATGAATAGCATGATATAATACTCATCCAATAATCTGAAACTTTTACGAAATGTTAATTAGCTTATTTAAAATTGCTACCATAAGAAATTGAAAAAAGGTAGAACAATTTAACAGTATACTGGTAATACATAGAAGAAAACAGTTTAAAGATCAATATTTCATAAGACTTCAACTAAATAATTATAAAAATATAAATACATACACCTCAGAGTTAAATCAATTCTCAGTTTTACAACTTAAATAATGCACAAAATGTACAAAAGATGCTTATCCCTTTACATTTTATTTTCATGATTTTAAAAGCCTTCACATATTAAATATTGTACACGAATGAAAGCAAAATCTAACGAACTCTCCACGTGTAAATCTTTCTTTATTAAAATTAACAATTGATAAGTAAAATATATAAAAATTGAAGAATTGTATCTGTGCATTTGTTTAAAAAAATATCTTAACATATTTTATAATAATTGCGTAGACATTCATTCATGGGAGATATGTATATCAACGAAAACAAGTATACAAAAAAGGAAGAGTTTTGCTATTCTTGCAAATTAGATATTTAATTATTATAGTTATCAAAATGGGATTTAGTATTTGTACTGAGGGAATCCGTTTTGAAGTTTTAATTTCATTCATAATAATATCATAAAAATCACACTCAATTTTTAAATCTTTACCAAATCCATTTGCTCTTCAATAAACAATACATAAACTAGAATTTTTCCATGGATTGCACATTTCTTTCTTGAAATGATTTGTTACGATATTAGTCTAATGTACGCGCGTCGAAAAATAATTAATTAGGTTTTAATTAGAAACTTTTTTAGCACAGAAGATCTGAAAATTGGACATGCCAGTTTTGCTCATTCTGCTGCCCAGCATCAAAAATTGTTCTATAACTTAATAAAAAATGCAGATAAAGCTTTGAAATTTTGCCCGCATATTTATAATGGTTCGAGGTATCATACAAGCCAATAAAAATTTCGATATTTCGATGATTTTTTGGGTACCATGTCGCCTTAAATATATAAAGTAAAGAAGTAGATGTATTTTTCCCTTCACAAATGCTTTATGACTTGTTATACAACTTTTTCCTTAAAAGAATTTAGAATTTAGGAAATTCAAGTGAAGATCTATGGAAGATTGAGACAGTCTGCTATAAGAATTTGTATTTCATTAATAAATATATATTTATTACGCGACTTACTTTATTTTACTAAGCAAAACGATGATTTTGAAGTACTTCCTTTTATACTCGTATATTTAGTTTCTGTATCTTCATAACTTTCTTATATGAATGGTATTTATTTTTTATTTTATTTTCCACACATTTTTGAAGACTTTCAAAATTTACTAATACTTCCCAACTAAAAGTGAAATAAAGAAATTCACAGTTTCCTTCAATCATTCAGAAATTTCTGATTGGTACACTAAAGGATTAGATAAACAAGTATATAAAAGTATATAATGGAACAAAAGTAAACTTTCTACATGAAAAACAAAAAGTTAAACATTTGTGATTTGGAGAATGTCGATTTGTTGAAAATCTGTACACTTTAATAACATTTTAAATTACTGTCTCCTTGCATTTACAAACTATTTCGCCCATTCACATAACTGTTTAAACCCTCATAAAGTTCATTTTCGGAAAGTGTCTTCAGATGTTTCGTCGCATTTTCCATTATCTTTTCTGTATAAGCAAACTTTGTTTTTCTTTCTAATTCATTTTCATTTATGGGAACAGTTAAAGTTTCACAGGTGGTAGATCTGGAGAAAAGAGAGGTCATTCTGGAGTGGTACATTATGCTTTACAAGGAATTCGAAAAATTCTAAATCAGTGAATGATGCGTTATGGGATTGTTACTGAAATAAAAACCATTCGGTTCCTACCAATTAATGAATTTGTATTCAACTGATTGCATCTCGTAGCAGTTTAAAGATCTCTATGCAAAATTATTTGCTCTCAGTTTTCCTTAAAGGAATATATTAGATGTAAAAAAAATATCCTTCAAATAAAAAAGCATCTTCAACGTAACTTTCCCCCGATTCTGAAGGTCATCCATGTTTAGTGCCTGAGAAGCCTTGACAAAAATACTTCAGAACGTCTCCATACCACCATATTTATTTTCATCACATCATTTTTACATGCTTTGGTTAGCATTTCCAAGATTTCAAACAGTGATTTCTTTATCAAATTCTTGAACTTGATATTCGCTCTTTTTCTGAGCATGCCATTTCTATATCCTAAGATTGGAAGCACCTCTTTGTCAGAAACCACATGTTGATATGGCCAACAGTATTAAGAACTGTCGTATGATAGCTCAATGTCTTTCTCAGTAATATAGTTAACTTCGAAAGAATAATTTTCTTACCAGTTGAACTCGTGTTTGATTGTTAGTAGCCATTGCTAGAGATTATTGACTTTGCAAAAACTTATTATTTTTTTATTTTTAGACATAAAAGATTGGCTTGCATGTGTTATTACTTCGTTTTAATGATTAAGGCGAGTAGATTATCCACTTTTCAAGTATTATAAGGGACAAAAAAGTATATAAAACGTAACACTAATGCAAAAATAGTGCAGGTCATTCTAATTTTATAAGTTATATTGAAATAAATATTTAAAAATAAGTAAATAAAATTTATCGTTCTAAATTAAAAGCATGTGTTCCACTATTTAGAGTTTTCGTAAATTTAGAATTGGTAAAATTTTCTAATTTACTACTACAGATACAGTGTGATATTATCTGTTCCTTTCTTTATTATCAGAATAGATAGAATATATCTTCCCTGAAATGTATTGCATAAATATATTTAATTTTTTTTAGTTGTTATTAGTTGGAAATATTAAGAATGATATAATTCATTTTACTGAAATTTATGAAAATTATATGTACCTTCAAAGATTTATTGATATATTTCAGTTGAGTATGTACATGGACAAATCATTTCAATAGTATCATTGCGGTACATTTTAATGGGATCGTAAATTTTATTATTTTCTCTAGCCGTCTTTTAAAATTTATAATTTTTATTTACGCATTTGATATATATATTTTTTTCCTTGAAAAAGCTATAAGTGTATTTATAGTCTCTCAGGGGAAAAACAAATTCATTTCACCCAATTTATTTTAAATGTTTTATTTCTATTCATTTCAAGCATATTAAATTAAATGAATTATTTTTTATAAAGAATTTAAAAGAATATCATTCACAATATAGAAAGCAAAGTTGCTTTGTAAGATATTTCTATTACATTTTTTTAGCAACCGTACAATCCTTTCAAAATGATTGTCCGTTCTAAAAAAGAAATTGAATATCATTGAAGATTCTGCACATTTTTATTTTTGACACTCATAAATAAAAAAATGTTGTATTAAAAAAAACACTTGAGCTTTAAACTAAGTCAAAAGTTTAACACTAAATGAAATCCCTTTTTTTTATTATGCAACCGTTATTATTTGCCATAGGCATATTCTTAGTGATAAGCATCAAAATAAAGTAACGACCCTTTTTTCAGTAATTATTTTAAGTGATTTCTAAAAACGTCGATTATATATCACGCCGGAAAAAATGTTTTGTTTCCAGAGCAGTATAATAGCTTTTTATTTTTCTCTGAGTGGAAAGAATTTTGATAATGCAGAAGAGGGAGCTCAGCAAAAACAAAATGTCCTCTTGAGTTTGTTTGCTCAGCCGTATACTGCGGAAAAACAACAACAGAAAAACAAATTTCCCTTCCAGGAAAAAGAAGTCTTTTTCATAAATGTTTAGATGCGTAACCATAGAGACTCTTCCACAGTTGCCTGAAGAGAATAAAAGTAAAATCAGAAACTAATATGGTGAACAATACCAGGCAAATAAAAATTACACACATACATATTCTCCCTCTTTTCTTCAATTTCAACACACTAGTTTCGAACAATAAAACTGGCGGCGAAGCATTGTGCACGTTTCCGCCATTTTTAAAAGGAGTTGTTCTCGCGTTTAGGCTGCTTTTAGCATAGTTGGAAAAATAATCTTGGGACATTGTGTTTTTATTGAACAAGTTTGCCTTTATTAGCTTTATCTTTTTTGTCGCATTCTTAGACTCTTTGATTTTTTTCATTGATATTTTTGAAGGGAAAAGTTCAATAGAATCAATGAGGATAGATACGGCATTCTCATTTTTTTCATGGTTTTGATTGTGTATCTTCCTAATTTTTAGTTGACATACTATCTATATTTCTAGAATTAATCTGGATGACTTTTTTTTCTCTAAAAAGCTAAAAATAGTAGGAACATTTTGCTGCTTAAAAGAAACAAAATGTGATAGCAATTTTACGAGGGTCATTCCAAATGTGTTTCGTCATTCCTTCTCACGTGCTAAAAAATATACCATGGCCTCATGCACTAATGTCACTAAACTACTTGCACAACTCTTTTGACGTAGTCACCATCACCAATGAGTCATTTTTTAATAAATTTGAAGAAACCATTATGATAAAACTCTATACCTAACGGTGCAAGGAATTACGGTTAAACCTGCAAAGCTTTTTTCATTGGTGTATGTGAAATTAAGTCCATTTCGATCGTCATCCTTCACAAGCCTGCATTACTTTACTGAACATGCAACACCACCGACCAACCCTATGACGAGCCACACCTCTTTACCATATACGCTTTTGTCCAGTACCCCTTGTATATTTTTATTGGATAACAACTCTCGCTTCCATTAGCAACCATGTTGTCAGTAAATGTCTGTTTGATATTATGATATGTGTCCTCGAATAATCTCAATCACACCAGTCAACTGCTACACTCTCTTCTTTGGCGCGCTCTACATGCGTTATTCTTTTAATGCTGATTATGTTTCCATCATTGAACCAGCAACAATTGAAGTTTCTTATGGTGATTGTTTTTTTCACCAAGTGCACTATCTTTCTCTTTCAAAAACATTTATGAAACTAGCTTTCGAAAAGTCCCTGATACTATTGAATTTTGGATTCAGAGTTATACGTAGATTAAAGTCCAAAACGTCAATTTTAAAAACTGAATTGAAGTTTTTAGTGAATACTAAACTTGGTTAGCTATCTGAGTTTCTCAGGTTATAATTAAAATCGAAAAACAAATGTGAACAATTCCTTATTAATTTATTTATAAATACTATATTTAATATCACAAGGTGTAAACGGTTTTTTTTTTATATGTGAAATTTTAATTTTTAACTCGTGCAACATGTATAATCAGATTAAACTCGTTCACGATCTATTATAAGATTTCAAAATAATGTCTGTTGAAAAAACCAAATTAATATTTAGAGAAATTATATATTTTGACAGTAAAAACAATTCTACTTATGTTGGACTATGATTTACATAAACACTCTTATTGAGCTTTAAAAACTGTACATTGCATTTATGAAAAAATAATTCTGCCCTCATTAAAACAAAAGATTATCAATTTTCTGCTTCATGAAAATCCACCAACTTGGGCAGATGTGGAACTCACAACCTTAGGAGCAGAAGGACAACGACAAACCATCCATGCCACTCAACCGGCAATTTCAGCTATAATTATTCCCGCATTGTGTGTCTGAAAAGCATAAAAAACAGAAAAATACTCGAATTTAAGCCCAAATATCAATATCCAGAACGATTAGTTATTCATTACTAACAATCCCTTTTATTTCATTTTAAACCACTATCAAATGATGCTTGAAAAGATCTTGATATTTTCATTAATGCCTTCAAACTGTAAAAATGAAAGATTCTTCTAAATTCCGAGTTTTTCCAACAAATACTTTTAATAGTTTGGGTAAAGATAATTCTACAGTTAAAGAGTTAAAACTGCAATCAAACGACGGTAGTCACAATAATTATATATTTGCTGGAAAAATTTATTTTATTATTTTATATATTTTGTGTCTTTGCGTTTCCGTGAATAAATTATGAAATAGTATCAGCTTTGCAGATGTAGAACATCATTCCATCATATATTGAAATGATAATGCCGTTATGGGTATATGTATAAAATAATTAAATAGCATATCCCAAACCTGAGCAGAGTATGCAGCATCATCTCAGGTTTTGTCGTTATCATTTGACCATGATTTAATATTACGAGGTTCGTCACCAAAGGCCTCATGTTGCTTCGAAGTGCGATGATAATACAATTAATAATTAAGGCTTCACAATACCCCTTTACAAAAATTTATTTCGGAGGCAAAAAAAGTAAAAATAATTTATGTTTTACATTCAGATTATATTATTAAATTGATTCTGAGTGCCAGTAGTCCGTTTAACCAGCCATTAATTAGCAATTTTAAAAAATTTAGAATTTTTGAAGTTTTTATATAAAAATTCTTATAAATTGTGTTCAATTTTTAAAATTGTTTAGTCATTTTAATTGATTTATGTTTCGTAGATTATTGAAACAAAAGGTAGTATGGATTTGAAAATCTGCTCCTTTTTTGATTTTTAATAATTACATTATATCTAAACCTGAAAAAACACGGAATTTTGTAAAATATTAATTTTAAGATATTTTTAGAAAATAACTAGTGATACCACAGACCTAAATCTATATACAAATTTTTATAGAACATTTATTTGGGTGTATCGACAAAAAAATTTAAGATTCTATCTTGAAAAGAATAAAAGCCGGGATTAGAAAACAACTTTAATCTTCGAAATTAAATGTATAAGACAAACTTCTTCAAAGTTTATAAAGGTATAAAACAAAAACTAACTATCCCTGAAAGACTCTAATTGGTTAATATGTTATTTTCCAACTTTGTTCTACATTAAAACTCTATTTTAATTAATTATGATTGAGAACATATTTTTTAATTCAAAATATGATTTTGCCTATCATATGATTTTGCCTGCCATTTGTTACGACGACAGATTATTTAGTTTTATTTTAACGTAATATTTTCACAAAAGTTTCAAATACAAATCATTTATTCTTAAAATAAAAATGATAGACATTAAAGGCAAAAATCACCAATTTTGAAAAAAAAATTTCTCTTAGTTTTTTTTTTTTTAAATCGGTGTAATTTGGCAAGGTTTTCGAAACTTTACTTTAAACTGTAGTTATAAATGTACTATAGGCTACTATAATTTAGTTTGATACATCATGGAGATATTCAGTTCTTTCTGCAATATTTGTATTCATAACATTTGTATATATAAATATATTCTGCGCTCATTGCAACATCAGTTGAAGGCTGGATATTAGATTTATCATTTTCAGTCGTATTCTATACCTTACAATTAATATTTCTAATAGCAACCTGAGTACATTTTGGCCGTGGTATTTTTCCCAACTAGAAAAAATTTAATAAAAAAGAAATAAAAGACATCTGAGTTATATTAACTATAAGGGGAAAACGTCTTGTATATATATGCTAGCTGACCCGGCCACGCGTTTCTGTGGCTTTGTTTTAATACTTTAATTCAATATTATTCTAAGCTATTCAATGCAGTAAAATTAATCTACCTTTACAATTTTGGAGGGGTAAAATAAAGTATAAAACAACAAAATGATTTTAATTTTGCATTTTATTCATCTCCTATTTTAGTGTAGTATAATGCAGGAATTACTGACGAAGTTGTTAAGTAACAATATATAAAGATTTAATTTTATAAATGTGGCCAAACGAATCGGGAATCGAAGCCTTTTGAATGGTACTGGAGATTCTGACGGTACAAGTGGAATACGTGGCAACAGATTCCGTAGCAACATAACCGAATTCTCGTTTAAACTTTACAGTCAAAATGTTTGCTTCAAGAAGTTCCTGGTAATTCTTTTGATGATCAAACGTGCAACATCGCATAATCTAGTTGGATTTAAGTTACACAGAGAATAACCAGGGAACCAGTCTTCAACCGAAGATTATGCGGTGACATTCCTTACACATCTAGAGTTCTCAAAACCTCGGTTGAAAAAATTACGGATATGTTTCCATCAACAATAGTGTCGATTGATTTAAAAGGCATTGAATCACCTAGCAATAATTCTGCATCTGGAAGTTTATTTCATCACAATATCAACATTTTTTTTGAATTAAGTAACAGAAATACAGATGCAATAATTATCCAGATTACTATACAGTATATCCGGAAAGATACTCTCAGACATTTCCTTTTTGTCCGAAGAACAGTACAGAAATTGTCTGCCTATTTCATGCATTGCATATTGAGATGAATTTCTACTTCACCGTTTCCAGTATTCAGAAATTGGTTAGAAAATATTTGCTCCTATTCATCTTTTTGCACATGTACTCGCTTGTTTATAGTCAATTGAAGTGTTTCCACGTTTCGCCATAAAAACAATTGTTTTAAACATGCGATAATCTTGTAAACAAAAGTAGAGCGAGGGATGACTGTTAATGGCTGTCGGAAATCACCAGACAGTAGTACGACAGCAACACCGGATATTTTCTAGTTGCCATTAAAATGTTGCAAAGTTCTATGTAATACTTTGAGGGAATGTTTATGGATCATGGTACACTTATATATATATATCCCTAAGCAGGATTGAATTCATTTGCAATACTGTAGCCAATCCGCTCTTTTTTTCAATGGTACACATTGCATCTTGTATATTATGAATGTCCAATGGTAGCTTGATGCGGAATGTGCAGTTTTTCCACCATCTAACAAAGTGGCAAAAATGCCTGAAGATGCAATTTCCTATTGCAATCGTATTCTCGCAAGCCTGTGCCTACAAGTTCAGTTGGTATAGGGAATAAAAATCTGGAGGGACACGAACGCAAAGCCATTCTCCCTCACCTCATTCTTGCAATACCCAGAAAATTTATGGAAACTTAATTCTCGTTCCGAAGCCCGAGAAGCACTCGGTGCCCTCTTTCGACACCCCTACTCCTGTAAGTGCTGTCCCTGAAGGGGGACATTACGGTTGCCTGGCATTATTCGGCAAAATTACGGGAATTTCTAAAATCCGATTTCAGATTCTAGTTTCCCACCCAGAAAAACATCAATAAAGCATTTCTCACACCTCAAGAATTTTAAAGCAAATCTCTGACACGGTTTGGGTAAAATATGTTCGTCTGGCATTACGGGACGTAGTAATGGGCATATCTAGAATTGGGTTGAGAATATTCGGATCGGCAGTCCCGAAATACGTTCAAGATCCACTTTTTGCGTCTCTACGTTAGCAAGTTAGGCTAGTGGTGCTGTCCCCGAATATTTCGGTCTTCCGAAATTATCTGGCAAAGTTACATGAATTTCTAAAATTTGATTTCAGACTCTCGTTTACCATCTCAAATAACACCAGAGGCTCATTTTTACTGCGCCAAGACTTTAAGGGTAAACTCCTGCCCTAGTTTGCGTAGTAGATGTTCGACCAGAATCATCCGGATAAGTTACAGGAATTTCTCAGATTGGATATCAAATTCGGACTATCTATTTTGAAATACGCCAGGGCCAAATTCTCACGATCCAAGGCTTTTAAGGTAAGCCCCTGCCAAGGGTGTGTCCAAAATACGGTCGACCAGCATTATCCGACAAAGTTATCGGAGCTCCTAAAATTGAATTTCAGATTCTCATTCTACAGCCCGAAACACACACAGAACTGACTTCTGATGATCCAGCGCGTGCAAGTTCAGTTGCTAGAGGGAATAAACATCCGGAGATGAACTCGAATGATATGCCTTTTCACCTAATTCAGACAATATCCGGCAAGGTTAGTGGAGTTTCTGAAATCTGATTTTAGATTATCGTTTCCCACCCCTAGATACAACTGGATATTACTTTTGGTGCCCCTGAGCAGGCCCTGGAAGAGGCATTTGGTTCATCCAGCATTATGTGGCAAAGTTACAAAAATTTCTAAAAATCGATTTAAGACTCTCGTTCTCCATCCCAAATTACACCAGAAACGGACTTTTCCCGCACCAAGATTTTAAGGGTAAGCTCCTGCCACGGTTGGTGGAATAGACGGTCATCCTGAACTATCCGGGAAAGTTACAGTTATTTCTCAGATTGGATATCAGATTCAGATTATCCATTTTGAAATACGCCAGGGACCAAGTTTTCCCGATCCAAGGCTTTTAAAGTAAGCCATTACTGTGCTTATGTGTCTGTGCAAGCAGACACATAAGCATTGCGACATTTGACTAATTTTCCGGTTTTCCGGATTCTTCACATTTCTGGAAATAAAAAAAAAATATGGCGTCATTAATTGAAATAAAAACCCTCCTATGTTTTAAGTTGGACGAAATGACACACAGTATGCAAAATTATATTATGATCGGTTGAGTAGTTTCGAAGTCCATCGCGGACAAACACTGTGACACGTAATTTTTATATATAAAGATATGTACATATAATCAATCTTGCTAAAGTAACTATTTGAGAACTCAAACAATTCAAAGTATAAGAGAAGAATGTTTTTTAGTTGTTAAAGTTGCAGTTAATAGTCATTTCACAATGAAAAAATTATTGTGTTCGAAAATATTTTTAATTAATTCAATTTAGAAATTCCAAAATTTGGAACTAAGATCTAGATTCAAAAAGCTTCAAATATCTTAAGAACTATTTGGTTTTCTAATATGAAATTTTGTGCAAATTTTCCAATTATATAGACCATAAGAAAATGCAAAAATGCAAAAAAGAAATTACGATAAAAAAAACTATATTTTTGTTATTTTTATGACTTTTTTTATGCCTTAATCAACCAAGTCCCGACAGAAATTTACGGAAATTATTTTTGTCTACATTTTTAAAAGACAAAACACTCCTTGGTTCAACAAATATTGAGTAAAACTTGAATGCAATCACCTTAAGTATTGATGGATCAGGTATTGAAATTACTGCAGATAATTCAGTCAGTGAATCAATGTAAGCGAAGTATTGAATAAAGCGATAATATCGATAGTTATCCAAGGCAATACAATCCATATGCTTTTCAAGTTGTATCTATTAGTTTGTAGCAATCAATAATATTACAGAAATTCGACTATGGATTGTAATCAAGATAGTTTGGCTGCTAAATTGAAGACAAAATTTTTTGTTTTCTTCCGTGCTATATGTTAAAATTACAATTTTTTTCGAAATATAGTCTTAAAATACAACGTTTGAAAACGTCGGTTGTAAAAATGAAAGAATAAATGAACAACTCCCCTAAAGATTCATTGGAACCCATTTTTTCTCTTTCATTATTAAAATATATTTACTTAAACTTTCATTTGATATGAAATCTTACACGTGATTTATAAATTACAAATTTACATTAGGAAAAATTTAAATGTTGACTAAAAGAAATTTCTGAAATATAATAATAATTTCATGCGTTAAAAATTTTAAATTATTAATAACTAATACATTTTGCAGATATTAATAAAAATAAATGAGATCTTCCTTTCGATTACAAAGTTTAAATACGTGTACCTAATAATGGATAAATGAATAAATTTTGAATTGCTCCATTTATACAACAATATACAAATGCTATTTATTGACTGCCCCCAATTTAAGAAATATTAATTCTAAAAATAAGTTTTTTCTAAGTATTTTAATTTTAAAAAAATTAGATTCAAGAAAAACTGTTTTTATTATTATTTAATAATTAGTAATTAATTAAGAAAATTAAATTAAATGTTACCATTTGAAATCACAACACTCTTGGGAGTTTTCCTAATAAATAATCGAATATTTCTCGGAATTTATAAGACAAAAAAATGAATAGAAGATAAATTTAATATTGCTTCGATTAAATATATTTATGCTGATTAAATATTAGCTAAATTTTTACTTACATGAATCTTCTCATAATACTTTTTACTTGAATATTAAATATTTTTACTAAAACATTATTGAATCATTCTGAAATATTAAACTAAATTCAAAATAAATGCATTTTTTTTTACTTTCATGGATTTATTGTTTGGAAACCTTTTTCACTTTATCAAAAATATAATTTTCTATAATTGAAAGATTAATTTCTAAGCAGTTTTTGTTTTGAAATATAAACACTTTATTTATTTGCAAAAAGCACAAAATTAAAAAATGTGAAAATGTTAGGATTTAAATATATATATCTCTAAATAATATTTAAATATATACATTTTCAATAAGTTTATTAAACATATACATCAAGATAAATGAACTCTTAGCTTATACTTTAAATATAGTAAAACGTAGGTACATTTATCCTTGCCATGATTTTCATTTACTGCATTTAAAAAGCGGTTTGGGGTCATTTTAAGGAATTTAAAAATAGTTCATTTTTTTTTTCTTTAAGAAAAAAGTGCAAACATTTTTGTTAAGAAACTTATTTTTTATTAATTATCTAAAAATTATTTATCTTATATTTTTATTAATTATCTATTTTGCTAATAAGATAGCAAGCTTCACTGAAAACCATATTCAAATCGAATAAAGTAACGAGTTTTGTTCCATCAAATGATACACTTCCAGAATAATTAGGTTTATTGCTTGCTAAAATAAACTGGGGTTCAAACCTCTTACGTGACTCTACTAAAAATATATGAGCTTTAGGTATGAAAAATATATGAGCCTCAAGTGTTGGCATCATAAACCTGGTTGAATTCCGCAATGAGACCTAAGCCTGAATCTGCTACTTCATTTATTAGATATTTATTTTTTATTAGGTGTCTTTTCATTGAATAACACTTAACAGATTATTTTAATTGATTACTTTATTAATTTCTTACTTTTTACATGCATATGGGTATATAAATGCTCAAGTACTAGATCCAATTGATCATTTTCCTCCTCACTTTATTAAAAAAATGTCAATAGCTGATATTTCCTCGATTCACCTTTGTTTAACATTAGAAACTGGTCAATCAATTTAAAGACAGACATTTTTAAACGTTTTAAAGTACATAAAATGTTCTGCATTTTAAGTAGAGATAGTAAGTACTTATCAGTTCATTGGGTTTCTTTTCATTTATTTTTATATGAAACTGAACTTCTTGTATTTTAAGATGAATTTGAGAAGAAATGTGTGAACAGTCATGGAATAAGAGGAAAACTTTTTAATTTTGGAATTGATTATGAAAGAATTCATACTTAGTCTTCTTTAAAGGCTATTAACGTAATGCAGTGCTTCTCAAACTTTCTATACTTGCGACCCCATTTTCAATCATAATTTTCATAGAGCCTCCCTCCATCGAATAACAATGTATTTAATTTATTAATAACATACTTTGACTCTAAAGCAACTGTACGACTTTAATTATAAACTGTATAAATTATCATGATAAGTAATAAACTGCGCATATAAATTTGTACAAGTCCATGGGTTCACTAGTAATTATTAAACTTGTTTCTAACTTAGTATTGTTTAATTAATTATCAAATACTTTGTACAGTACTGATGCATTTTTATAAGTATATTATATCATTGTAAATGTGTATTTTTTATTACCTCAGAAGGTATTTTGATTTGATTCGTTTCAGTAAATTAATAGTTTTTTTTCCAATTTTTTTTTTCATTTTCGTCATTTTGATATGCTTGCGCCTCCCTGGTAGGATTATCACGTCTCCCTTAGGGGACACGCCCAACAGTTTAAGAAACGCTGACGTAATGAATTTGAAGAAAAATTTCATTTTTATCACATTTCTTCATATTTTAAATCTTTAGAAAATGTGCTTTTTTAGTTTTTATTATATAGGAAAAAAAGTATCACAAATAAATTAAAACGTTTAAATTTTAAATGTTTTCAAGTAAGACCGGCAGACAATTACTCTTTTAGATTATAGTATAAAAAATATTTGAAATTAAACTAAAGTAGACATTTTTAAAGTATTCATAACTAAAGTTCATATCTTAAATGGATTAATTTTGAATACGAAGGATGTAGAATTATTGAAGAATTGTGTCTAACAGGAACTTTTGAATAATATGTACATTCAAAGTATTCAACTTTCTTATGAATAGTGAAAATATGCATTTTTTAAAAATAAATATCAATAGTTATGTTGTTAACAAGCTTTTAAGTATAAATGTTTCTTTTTATCCATATACTTACGTGAATAATATTTCAATGGTAATCATATTTTTGTACTAGTTATATTCAATGGGTAATAAGTGTTAAGAAGATAAGTACAATTTTCATCTTGGAAAATAAATTTTTAAAATAAAATAATAATAAATTATAAATAAAATTAGTAAATAATGCAATTTTAGTTTGTTTCACGCTATTGTTTGTGAAAAGCAGTTAAATATTATCTTAAGATGAAATTTTCACTATGTAAATTTTTTCATAGAGCCTTTTTTTTTTTTCGTTCATGGTTTCTAAAAAAAGAATTTCGAAAAATATATTTAATTTTTTTAAAAAAATTATCAAACAATTTAATTTTGTATGCCAAGCGATTACACTAGTTTTCCCATTACACTATTCTACGATTAAGTTTCCTTGTAAAGTTATTATATATTGGCGATCTCAGCAAATGAGTTAAACCATTTTATATCATACTGAAAAACTTTAAATAGGAAAAAAACGTTTGATCAAAAATAGGCACAAAACAAAGCCAAATTACAAAAAATGTCCTCGAAATATATTTAGGAACCTCAGAACTGTCGTAAAATTCTTAATAATTTGACTATATTAGACTCAAATGGCTCTTGTTTTTCCAAAAAAAATTTCTTCAAAACTTCTAAAATGCTTTCCTTCACCAATCTTTATGGAGCTTCCCGAAAATGCCACTGTTTCATAGAATAGTCAATGCTTCTTGGACCAATCATTGATTAATTTTACGGTAGTAGTAAATACCTTATTACTATAAAAGTTTATAGGGAAAACTTTAAAGTATTCTTTTAAAGGTAAACACTTTAATAAAAATGGGGAAAAAATGGAATTATGAAATGAATAAAAGCAGAAGAAAAAAATGGTAGGGAGAATTTTTTTTAAGAAGAATTGATTTAAATGTATTTTTTTGGATTGACTGTTGATGTATTTATACCGCATTATGTTCATAAGATTACAACATTTAACATTAGTATTCGTATAAATGTTTTGAATATATTAAGTAAAAGATCATTTATTTGCATTTTGAAAAAATCCTTTATATTTACGTAATAATGTGTATTTCTGAACATAATTTCACCTACTTGTCCAAATGACATTAAATAAGAGAACATAAACTTATTTTGGTATCATTTATATTCAACAATTAAAACTTAAGAATTATTCTTCTAAGTCCAAAAAAGATCTTATTAATTTATCTTAATAAAGTATAACATTTAAATATGTATTACATTACTATTTCAATAAATATACGAGTTATTATTTTGCACTAAAAGTTTTAAAGGTCTGAAATACATGTAAGATTTTCTGAAATAATCTTCAGATAAGTATTGAAAAAGGGTTACATTTTCAAACTTAATACTACTGATTTGTTATCATTAAGTTATCTGTTGCTTCAAAATATATCGAAATAAATATTTATTTCAGAAAGAAATTGCAGGAATTAAAATTTTTCAATGAGCTTCATTGTTTTCTTCGGCGTATTTAATTTTATTTTGGAAGTTGGAGATATTTTCTCAGACACTAGAACTGAAAGTGGAAAACAGTAATGTTAAAAAAAAATTTAACAACAAACTGAAATGATTTTAATACATATTCAATATCCAAGTAATATTTTAAAATTATCTTTCATTCTGTTTTGAAATGGGTTTCCATAAAATAATATTTATTAATGAAAAGGAGCAAAATTTATTTTGTTCCCTAACTACGTTTTCAGATTTAATTCAAATTTATTACGTAATTCCAAACTTTTTCCTAAATTACTGTGTTTAAATAAATAAAAAAAAACTGTTCAATAAATGTTCTTTATATATTCAAGTAAATATAAATATAATACGATTTTTTAAAAATATTAATAACATTATCTAATACCATGACATCGTTAATTTAATTTCTAGGGGAAAAGATACATGCATGCGTTTATGAATTACTATTTTAAAAAAATTCAAAGCTTGGTTACATATATTTTAGTTTTTCAAGTATTTTAAATTCCCAAAGTATAATTTTTGACGTAGTTAAGAAAAATAATTAGAAATATGCTATTTTTAATCTATTGACAGACTTTAATGCTTTCAACACTGAAACATAAATTCATTGAAAAATTTTAAAAGCATCCAATTCCATAACAAATTAAAATGTTATTCATATATATTATATATATATATATATAGTATTATTCATATATTTTTATTCATTTTTAATAACAGAATATTTTTATAAAACTTTTTAAAAAGGCTGAAAAATAAGAATATTTCAAATAATATGTTGGTTCATTTCTGGGTGACAAACAATTTCAGAATAGTAGTGAAAAAAATTAATCTGCTTTAAGAAATAGAAAAAATAATGTTTAATGTACAGAACTGAGTAATATACTTTAAAATAAATATTTATAGCGTAAAATATATATTTTCTTAGTTTAATAATGCATGGAGTTTATTCGCGTGGTATATGATACATATATAATATATATATATATATACATGTGGTCACATATTATATGTTACAAACATAATATAGTCTAAAATATGTTACAAACATAATAAAACCTAACATATGTGAGAAACATAATAGTATTGCTGGGTATATAAAAATATATTAGAACCATTAAATATAAAACATTCTAATTCAAAGAATATATTCGGTTATAGTGTCATAGCATGCATTCTAAAATACAGTAGAAACGCATTTTAAATAAAGTATACTGTTAAACTTTTACTGGGCTTTTTGTCCAGTAATAGTCCAGCAGCATACTTTCAAACAGGAACTATCAAATTGAAATCTGTTTCTTAATTGTAACATTTGGTCACACTTCTAATGCACAGGTGTGAGAAAACATTTTTTAATCAAAAGTTTAAATTGAGTCACATCAGTAGTAATTTAAGTTTTCTAACACACACTCACACACACACACACACATATATATATATATATATATACTGCTAAAATAATTAGAGGAACACTTGGATTTAACGAAATTATATAAATATTTATTCTAATAACTAGCATTAAACAAAATATCAGTAGTCTAAAGTGTAGCTGGAAACAGAAGAAGAAATTGCCATATTGAAATCAAATTCCTTGAAGTCAAAACCCAGAAGAAGAATACAAGTGCAGAAATTGTAATTTCGTAGAAACTGTTGTTTCTCGTTGTCTCAGAGGTAAAATTCCCCTTTTCTCTTTTTGTTTGGAAAAATGGTGGCTGTAAAAGGTCACGAAAATGTAATCTACAGAAATCCGTGGCTTGCCATAATATTGAAAAACTGAAATCCGGAAAAGCAAAAACGACTTTATAAACGCTGTTGAAACAGCAAGAAATATAATTGAAAAACTGTGACACTGATTTTAAAGAATAAGTTGTGTTTGACATCGGCTGGGGCAAGTTCGTCCACGTGCTACCACAACAAATAATGACCGATATATTCTGTCAACATCTCGCCGAGACAGAACAGCCAATACAAAGCAGATTCAGAAACAATTCATTTTGCAACCGCACGAAGGGACCCAAGCTAAGTAATGCGAAAAAGTTTTCATGCGGTTGGCCTGTATGCACGTAGGCCAATGGTGTGTATTCAATTGACAGCAAGGCACCATACATCCCCAAGAAAGTCAACTGCTAAACATCGAGATAGAATGCAAAGTAATTGGAATCCAGTACTGTTTACGGACGAGTACCGATTCAGTTTAGAGTGACATCAGAAGTGTTTTCGTATGGCGAGAAAGAGGCACTTGAAATAACCCTTTATCCATTCAAAAAGATCACATTACAGACTGTGTGGTTTCATGCTATGGTTTGTAATCAGCATACTGACCTGCATATCATTTGGAATGAAAATGTGATGGCAAAAAAACATGCAGACGATGTCCTGAGACACCATCTCGTAGCTTACTCTGCAACCATTGATGATTCCTTCCTTTTAATGTAGGACCATGCCAAATCTATTGTGGATCACCTTGTGGAGGACTTTCTTGATTTTAAAACAATACACATATAAAGTGGACAACATGTTCTTCTTTCCTCAATTCACTCAAGTATGTTTGAGTCACACACTCAGACGCCACATTGCTACAAGATGGATATTTTCTGTTACTGTCCAAGACTTGAAGATTGCACTTCGTCAAGTGTGGCACAATATTCCCAAAGTCTCATTGATTGCCTCATTGCATTCATGCTAAACAGATGTGCGGCAGTCTTAGAATCTCGAAGGGACCACACACCACGTTAAACGTCCTGTATCATTTCCAAGAAATCAATTTTTTTTTGTCATTTGCATGTTACCAAATTGTTGTCCTGAAGCCTCGTTTTATATTTTCTGTACAATTCCAAAGAATTAAAGTTTCTATGCAATATTTTTTTTACTTTTTTGTATTACGTTTTGTCACACTTATATTTTATATTTTATGTCCATACATGGCTATCCCACAACGGCTTCTAAACTTATACGCTTATCCCCCAACTTTTTTTGAGAAGTGTGTATGTATAATATGTATTTGTGTGTGGCGTTTCAGGAAAGAGTTCATTAAGACATCATCAACAGCTTTACTACAAAACAAAATACCGCCAACTGTTCCGATGTTTAATTGGATTGTACATTTATTTCAATATCTTCTTATTCATCATTTTTTTTAGTTTAGGTTTCGAAGAGAAATAAAAACGATAAAACTGAAGGCTTAATGGTATTTTCTGAGGAATGACTAAATGTTTAATTTTATACACAAATATGTAGGGCTGGAAAATGAATGTTAGAGGAGATACATAATTTCGTTTAGATTATAAATTAATTATTCTTTCTTATATATATAACATGCGTATATTTATATATATATAAATATATATTTCACCAAATATCTCAAGTTATAAGCCAATCCGAGTACAATAAGAGAATACCTTTTTTTTCAAAAAATTATTGAAAGTTTTGAACACAAAATTAAGCAAAGATATGAGAAACATGCCTGTAATTTTCATATATGTCACTAAGAGGGCAAAATAGGAGCGTAATTTTCTAATGAAACTACTGATAAATACGGTGCCTGAGACGATAGCTATATTTCTGGCAATTTCATCTAAGTTATCTTGTACATTATTTCATTCAATCTTCATCCATTCGTTATTTTTTCTGATTGGAAAGTGATCGGGAAGAGAAATTCGAATATGGCAAGAGATTGTCAAACTGTGTTTCATGTCTTCGACTAAAAGCTAGGATTCAGACATCACAATTAGTGAATGCAAATACTAAGAATTACACTCATAGAGACAAAAAATTAGCGCACCAAGAAATAATTGCGAGAACGTAACGAAACTTGGCATGGAGGTACATGTCGGGGAGATATGCAAATGATTAGAAATGCACAATGATTGCGCATTACGTATAGCCGGTAGAGGGAGTTTAACATCGTTCTCCGTGAAGTTTAAAACAGGTAACCAAAGCAGCTTGTTTGAGTGTGCTGAATCGATTACAGCTGAGGTAGACATGCCATTGCGCCGTTTTCAAAACAATATAAGCAGCTGCCGCAGTTTGTGAGGGGAGAATCATCAGCAGGATGGAAGCTGGGTGGTCAGCTAGGCGAGTAGCTCGTCAATTAGGCCACTCTGGTTCTGTTGTAGGCAGGTGTTGGGACCATTGGATCCGAGAGATGTCATTTACACGAAAACCAGGCCCAGGACCCCCTCGACAGACCAGTCGTCAAGAAGACCACCACATCGTAAGAAATGCATGCGTAGAGCCAACTACTTCATCAATCGCCCTCCAGATACAGGTAGCACCATTACTAGAGGCTCCTGTGTCTTTCTTAACCGTACGAGGGCACCTGGCTGAAGGATATTAGGGATCGCGGTGTCCATTACGTGTGCTGCCCTTGAAGCCCACCCATCGACGCCTCCGTTTGGATTGATGCCACGCACGAGGAAACTGGACTGCAGTGGAATGGAACCAGGTCGACTTTAGCGATGAATCCACATTCAATATCAGCAATGATGACAATCGTGTTCATGTGGGGAGACCCCGAGGTGAACGCTTCAATCCTGCTTTTCTTTAAAACGACAAACTTCTCCCACAGCTGGTGGGATGGTATGGGTTGTCATTGTCTACAATACGCGGTCATTTTGTTTTGGGCACCATGACAGCCCAGTGGTACGTCCATGACATCCTGCAACCACATGTGTTGCCACTCATGCAACGGCTCCCAGGAGCCATTTTTCAACAAGACAATGCTCGGCCTCACACGGCAAGGGTGTCACACGACTATCTCCGGGCTGTTAATTCCCTTCATTGGCCTGACCGAACCCCAGATTTGTCTCCAATCGAGCCTATCTGGGATCATTTGGGACAGCGTGTTGGGTATCCCACGAGTTTGAACGAACTAGAGGCAAAGTTCCATCAAATATGGAACGAAATGTCTCTATACGTCATACAGAACTTGTATGCCTCAATGCCCGATCTTATCGCATCGTGCATTCTCGCTAGAGGGGGTTCAACACGGTATTAAATTCTCCGTTCTTTTGCCTTTTTATATGAAATAAATAATCCTTTTTCTTTGATTTTCTCATCATTTACTTATACCAAAGTAGTCATTACGTATGTAAAATTTCGTTTCATTTTGACGACTCTTTCTTGGTGCACTATTTTTTTGTCCATTAGAGTATATGGAGTATAAGAGTATATTAAGTGACTTTTCCCTTTAAAAATATATTTCATTCCTAATACTTAAAAAGTTTAAAGGAAAATGTTAACAAAAATGGTTGTCACATAAAATACGTTTTTTTTCTGAGAATAGCAGATGCGTACATAAGCTGACCTTCTATACACAGCCGACCACATACACATTATATATATATATATATATATATATATATATATATACAAAAAATAGTTATATACCTAAGATAACTATAGGCATGATAGAATAGATTTAGCCACAGAAATACTAGATCAAACTCCTAGCCTTAGGAACCAGGAATGCAGGTTTAAACAATGTTTTTCGGCCAGCCAACCTTCACTTGAATTTGCCAATACTCTGGGCCATAGGGAAAGCAAGAAATTTTCTAGAGAAGTTTAACTATCATTATAGATAAAACCATAATCTATTAATGTAAAACGATAATATTATAGCCTATAATAATTACTAAAATATTTAAAATCAAAGTTAAACTATTAGATAAAAACTTACCACGTGACTCAAATTCCCCGGCTAGGGACAATAACAGTATCGCATAAAATTATTAAGTTTTGATAAAATAGCATTAATACTATATATACACATTTAAAAACTCAATATTTTATTTTAAAATTTATAGAAAATAAAAGTACCACGCAGACATATACTATTAATTTTTATGAAAATATAATATTGTTGATTTACGTAGCTTGAGGCGCCATCTATCGATAAACTGTACAACTAATAACATATTTTTATTTAACTGTTAGGTAACTTTTTATAAATTTTGGAGGGTATCCGTGTTCCATAGACTGTTTAATAAACTTATTAAGATTTAAATATATACTAAATTTATCACTAACTAATACGTTATTATGATAAATATAATTGAAAATAATATTTCAATAAATTGAAAGAGTTGGAATTCCAGTAAGGCACTTTAAGAATGTTAAAATTAAAATCATATATTTTATCATAAATATTGCTATGTAATTTATAGTCCTTAATACACAATGATACATCCAAGTAATTAGTTTTAACTGGATTACTATTAATTTTAATTAGCTTTAAATATTCCGAATAAAAATTAATAATGGGGTTAAAATTACTATTTTTACCAAAAATAATTAGGTCATCTATGTATCTAAATATGTAATAATCATTATTAATAATATAATTATTTTCGTAAAAGTGTAAATATAAATTAGCCAAACTATTGCTACCAGGGCCACCTTGAGGCAAACCTTTGGTTTGTTTGTACAGAGAACCATTAAAATTAATGTAGTTTTCTTTTAAGACTAAATTTATTAGAGTTCTAAATTTTTGTAAATTAATATTAAGGTTATAATTTCTATGATTATCTAAAATTACCCTAATTATATCATTGATATTAATGGAATTAAAAAGATCTTCAAAGTCATAACTATGAACTGAATAAATATTTTTTTAAAAAAGAAAATCTATAATTTCTTTACTATTTTTAATTAAAGCTTTATTACATTGCTTATTGATAAATTCTTGTATAATATTATGCAGCATTTTACCTGCAGCAGTGATATAAGTTTTAAAACCATTTGTTACTGTTCTAAATTTAACAGGATTTTTATGAAATTTAGGTGTTAAAAATATATATGGAAACTTAATCTTATTAATGGAAACACTCAATTTTCTATATATAGCAGTAATTCGATTAGTAATTTCTTTATCTGACAAGTCCAATCTTTTAAAAGATTCATTGTTTAAAAAGTGTTCATTTATCATATTATTATAGAAATATTTACAAATTATAGCATAATTACCAGTCACTTTATCTATGTAAACAATGATAAAATTCTTTTGTAAATCATGAATTTTCTGTTTTACATCTTTATAAGTAAGTACTGATTTAGAAAGATAATTAAATTTCATCAGGTCTTTTAAAATATTGTACTTAAATTCAACAAATGCCTCTAAAGGCAAACCATATTTAAATGCAGATTTAGTAATAAAATTATTGGTATCATTATTAATTTGTTTTTAATGGTATTATTGTTATTAGAAATTGTTAATCTAAAACTAGTGCCTTTACTCATGATATCTTTTAAAATTCTGTCCTTGATTATATTTAAATCGCCTGTTACTACATGTTTGTGATAGCTATCAATAAATTCATGATAGTTCTTACATTTACAGTCATCTATGTCAAGAGAAGGTGAGCTATTATTGTAATTAAAGATAAATTTGCCCATCGTTTTATTATATTTGTCGTGAATTATACCCTAACCTCAGATTATCATCTCCCCGTCTACCGTTAAATGTTTCTGGACATGTAGGCGGATAAGAGAAATCAAGAGACATATTGCAAATCACTATATTTATTAATGCTTATTAATCACAGGAAGGCCGCAATCACACGATTCAAATTTAAGAGAAATAAAACACAGTGGAGTATGAGAAGGAGTTACTACTAGCAGAACTACGGAATCGCGACTGAATCCACGAAAGATCAAACGCGTACAATTACAGCTAAAACACGTACACGTATTCACAAATTTCTAAATCACTAACCTTATCCTTGTAACATCGGCTGTTCCGTCGTGGTGATGAATTTCTTACTGGCAGGATAGGCTAATAGATAAGAATCCACACTCGGTCATACAGAATCTTTTCCAAATTCAATCTACTGCTCTCCGGCGTAGCTCGTCCGGTAACTGCTAACTAATATTGTCAACCACTGCGTGTTGATTTACGATGTTTTAATTCATTTGACTTCACTCTCCTAACTCTTCACTTTACTTTTTCTGTTAACTCGCAAAACCCGAACTTATATATGTCATTTGCATAAATCACGCTTTGGCTCCCGGTGGAGATTGGTTGAAATAAATAAAACTTTTAAGAAATATTGAGGAGGTTAGTGGAAACCGTATAGATCCGTCACATATTTAAAAGCTTTTTTAACAATTACATTCCTAAGAGGAAAAAGTGACAAATGTCTATTAATTACACTAGAAAAATTGATTTCATCAAATGTATAATTCATGAATAATAAAGTGCAGTATTCTGTAGTAGGTTTATTAAATTTTTCAATATTTATATTGAATTTATTAACTAAAAAATTATTAATGTATTTAATGATGTGAACTGCAAGACACACCATAAAGCACTCATTATTTAAGATTTCATCCAACAATACAATTTCCTTTTCATTAAGACCAAACATGAAGTATTTGATCTGCATGATAATAAAGTTTATTTCAAAATCATCTATAATAACTTTAATATTATCAATTAAAGATTTCTTATATCTCTTATTGCTTTTAGTTCTTTTGTTTCTGGAGTTTCTTTTAGAATTCTTAACTGAATTGGGAGCAGTATAAAAAAATTATTCTTTGTTATTACTCTGTAACATAATTTGGATATATAAATGTCAGGTTTGAAAAAATTAGCTTTAAAATTAAGGGAGTAAGAAATAAAAATAGAGCGAACTCTTTATCATCGCGTAAGGATTTGTGGGTAAATAAGCCTATTTAAAGGTGGAGCGAGCGCTGACGAAGGAAAACGCGTAGGAAAGGCTTAGCTGGTGGACTCCTGGCCGGATTACCGTCTTTTGTTCTACTCTGTAGCGCGCCCAAGGGCCGCCATATTGGATATTAGATGATTCAAGCAGAATAAAGAAGCATTTTGTAGAGATGATGCCCTCTTTTTATTTAACCCGAAGGCCTGGGGCCTGTCAAAAGCCGGCTGGACACCGCGAGGAAACTCAACATATGCCATGAAACCAAGAAAATGAACTTTAAGAATTTATTTTTTCGAACAAGCCACTGCATTGTAAACAAAACAAAAATGGAAGACGATTCTCTCCTGCAGGAGTCACCAATGGACACTTCAAAGCAATTTTTTTTACCTGAATTTGATACTAATAAGTTTAGTTCTTTTAAAAGTTTTCTGGAATGTTTTGATCAACAATGCCTCGAATATATATCAAAAAGACGAACATTGGAAACATAAAAACCTCCCAAAATATTTGACAGGAAGTTACCTCAAGTTCTGGTACGATAATAAACTATTTAATAATACGTATCAAGAAAACAGAGAATTGTTAATTACGGTATTCGATGTGACCAGACAAGAAGAAATACAAAAGTTCCACAATCTAAAACTAGAAGACAACAAAAACTTGATTTCATTCTTACCGAAAAACTTGCCATAGGAAAAAAAATTAATTATGACGACAGTTCCATCGTAGAACATATGACATTATCTATTCCTATGGAGTTCCAGAAATTTTTAGTTATTCAAAAGATTTCTACACCCTGCCAATGGATTTCGACAATGCGGCAACTAATAGCCGTGACACCGGACAATTCAAATTGAAATGCGAGAGAAAGTGGAAGTCCGAGAACATGGAATACTCGTAATCAAGCATACGGCAATATAAACACAGGAACTGATCCACTACGATTCCAATCAAGATGATTTAGACAACCACATCAATCGCATATTGTGCGTTTCAATGAAAGGCAGTTCAACAGTCAACCTAGGCAGTCTGGACAACAAATTCAACATAATTTTCGCCCGCCCAGAAATATTGAAAATGTCCAAGGACATGGATGACAACTACTTATCAAATCAACGATATGTTCCAAGCACTTTTTTACACTAGTTGACACAGGAAGCAATGTGTCATTAATTCCAATAAATTTATCTAAACAACTTAAATTTTTTTAGAATTTAAAGAATAGTGATGTAAAAATAAAACAAACGTGTGGGACTATTCATTCCAAAGGTATAATTACAGTTTATATGAACATTGGAAGTATATCTAAGCAAATAGATTTGCTTGTAATTGATACTGACTTACCTTACATTATTTTAGGACTTGAATATTTACATTTATTTAAACTTGATATTAGTATTCGTAAAATGTGTGTTTTTCAATTTGGTAAAAATTTAAATAATGTTAAAATTTCAAATAATAAGTGTGTCAGTGAATTGAGAACATATCATGGGACATATTGTAAAACTCTTGAAAATAATAAACTTATGAACTATTCCAATGCTAATCATGAAAATAATAGTAATGTTAAGGGTAATAACGTTTAGATCAAATACCAGACAGCCCTGAAGCTGATCTGGGTAAAATATTGTTTAACCCAGCCATGGTTGTTGAGGACACAATACCAAAACAAACTAGTGAGGAATGGGAAGATTTAACCCAACTTCTTGACAAATTTCAAAACATATTTTCACAAAATAAATATGATGCAGGTTGTATCAATTTGGAGCCACAAAGAATTCCTTTAATCTCAGACCTTCCTATAAGTCTACGCCCCTATAGAAATAGTCAACAAGAATCTAAAGAAATACAAACACAGATAGAAGCATTGTTAAAAGCAGGTCTTATTAGACCCTCCCATAGTCTATATGCTGCCCCTGTAACTCTAGAATACAAAAAGGATGAAGGGACAAAAATCAAGATTATGTATTGATTATAGAAAACTAAATGAAATAACACGAAAAGATTCCACCCCTGTACCTCTGATAGATTTTGTAATTGATAATTTAACTCATGGTAAATTTTTCTCTACTCTCGATTTAACAAGTGAATATTGGCACATAAAAATTCATGGAAAAGATGCAGAAAAACTGGCTTTCACAACTAGTTTTGGACTCTATGAATGGTTAAGACTTCCATTTGGCTGGAAAAATTCCCCAGCTGTTTTCCAAAGAACTATAAGACAAATTTTACAAAAATATCAGTTAACTTTTGCTTTAAACTATTTTGATGATATTATAATTTTCTCACAATCTTGGGAAGAGAATTTAACTCATTTAGATAAAATATTTCAAATTTGTAAAAAAGAAAGCATTAAACTTAAAAAATCAAAATGTCAGTTTGCACAGGAAAAAATAAAATTTTTAGGATATGAAATAACACAAGGTTATTATTCCCCAAGTAATCCAAATATTGAAACAATAAGAAAATTAGCACCACCTAAAGATGTAAAAGAACTCCAAAGATTTCTTGGTTCCATCAATGTTTATCAAAAATTTATTAAAGATTATGCAAAACTTAGATTACCATTAAATAAATTACTTAAAAAAGATGCAGTTTGGAATTGGTCACATGAATGTCAGGAAGCTTATCAAAAGTTAAAAAATTGTTTAATCTCAAAACCTATACTTAAATTATACAACTCACAAAATATCCATGTCATGTATTTTGTGATGCAAGTCAGAATTCAATAGTTGTAATTTTAAAACAAGAACACCCAGATGGAACACTTTACCCCATAGCTTATCACTCGAGACAATTACGTAAACATGGAAAAAATTATACATTTTCAGAAAAAGAGTGTTGAGCAATTATAGATGCATTAGACAAATTTCACTGTATGGATCCAAATTCACTACATGGATCCAAATTCACAATACATACTGATCATGCTCCTTTACAATGGCTTAAAAGTGTAAAACATTTAACTGGACTTTTATTTCGGTGGAGTTTAAAACTTTCTCAATATGAATATTCGATAGTTTAAGGCAAATTAAATGTTGAAGCAGACATGTTGTCGAGGAACCCTGTATGTCATTATACATCACCCAGTTGTCATTTTTTAAATACTGATGAAATTATTGAATACCAAAATTCAGAGAACATGAATGATCCAAAATATAATGATGTATTAACTGTTAAGAAAAGGAATTTAATTAAAATTGTAGTACCATTAGCTTTGAGAGAAAAATTAATTACAACTGCACATGAACAATTTAGTCACCCAGGTTGTGAAAAAGATGTTAAAATTAATTTCCCCAATTTATTACTGGAAAGATATTATATTAGATATTTCAAATTTTGTTAAATGTTGTGAAACATGTCAAATAAATAAAAAGTCTACACAAAAAAAGTATGGATTATTAGAAGAAGTTCCCGTTGCTGAAGAACCATTTGAACTGATGTCACCAGACACTGTAGGAGGATTTAATTATCATAATTCACAAAAGAAATGCCTGCATATTGTTCTGGACCATACTACCAGATAAGTTTGGACATTTCCATCCAAAAGTGTCACTTCTGAAACTTATACAAATTGCTTAACACAATTTTTTTCAATTCAATGCCCTAAACAACTGTTAAGTGATAGAAATGCAGCATTCACCTCTTCTAAATTTAAAAAATTTTTAAAACATCATAATATTAGACAATTACTAACTTCAGCAAATAGACCACAATGCAATGGAAAGAATGAAAGAGTTAATCAGACATTAGTAGCAAAATTAAGATGTAAAGTTAATTCAACTACAAAAATCCCCTGGACAAAATGATTAGAACAAGTTACATATGAATACAATAACTCGCCACATGATGTCACTGGCTTTCCACCTGCATATTTAATGTTTGGAACATTGCCATATGACTCACCATTACCTAATCAAGTAAAGTTGAATTATCCACCTGTACAACAAGCAAGACAAATTGCAGTAAACAGAACAATTAAATATCATAAGATAAATAAACAAAGGTATGATAAACATTATGTTGATGCAAAATTTAAAATTGGAGATTTAGTCCTATATCAAAATTTCTTATACCCTAATTCAAGTAAACTGCAGAGTCCTTACATTGGTCCCTTTCAGATTGTCAACAAACTCTCAAATGTTACTTATGAAATAGATAAACCAAATCAATATACAGGAAAATTAACAGACATTGTTCATTCTACAAGATTAAAACCTTTTCATTCAAAATCCAATTTCCAATTATGCTAAATTCTGATGTATATTTGTTATAGAGTGTTTTCTGAAACACTTTTTTGGGGGAGGGGGAGAAGTGCATTTTTATTTTGAAAGAATTGCATCGTTATTTAAAAAAAAGTTGCTTTTATAAAACTTGAATTTAAGACTTGTTTACATTGTGAAAATCAAAATTTAATGTAATTGAATATTTATATTGTATTTTTATTCCTAATGAAAACATTATTGAAGACTATATTTGAAGAAATAAATTAATTATAGACTGTGTGAAAACATGGTGATGAGGTCAATTTTATGATACATGATGTTATAGAGATTTCATTGTGAGTATTTGTGATAGTATATTAATTATGGACTGTATGAAAACATGGTGATGAGGTCAATTCATGATACATGTTATAAAGATTTCATTGTGAGTATTTGTGATAGAAGTATATTCTGGAAGTTACAAAATATTATGTGATATCTGAAGATTTTATTATGGTTGTGTATTTTTGAAATAAGTTGGTTCAGTAGTGATCCAAATGATAATAATAAACAAAGAACTGGGAGATAAACAATAATTGAGTGACGAACATTGAACTATGATTTTTCCAAGAAAGGACTGTGTGAAAGAAACATTATGACAAACATAAATAAAAAAAATGGACATTGATTGAATTTTTTTCTTTACTTGATATATCTGAAATACACTTATTTGTTTTTTTTCTTTGCATTTTATACTTCTAGTGATATTTTGATATAGTGTTGATGTTGTGTTTATTTTGGTAAATCTCTGTGTTATAGTTATATAATCTTTTCTTTTTTGGGAGCTCATAAATTCATTTTATTGTGCGATATATATTCTTTTTATGCATTTATATAACCAGTATTCCTAAATTCATTTTATTGTGTGATATATATTATTCTTATGCATTTACTTAATTATTACTCCTAAATTCATTTTGTTGTGTATGTGATATATATTCTTTTCATATATTTACATAACCAGTATTCCTAAATTCATTTTGTTGTGTATGTGATATATATTCTTTTATTTATTTACCTAACCAGTATTTTCTAAATTCATTTTGTTGTTACGTATTTAAAATCTATTCTTTTTATGCATTTACATAACCATTTCGAAGTACTTGTAACTTTTCAACATTTATCACTTTTACTAACATTGTTTACTATTACTACACATCCAGTGTCGATTTCACTTGATATTATGTTATGTTGTTTAACACTACTATATTTTTGTGTGTCTAATGTGAATTATCTTTATCTTATGTTGTTTTTTCTTAACCTCATTATTATTATAGTCATAGTTGAAAGTATTAGATGTGTGATATTTTTCAGAAAACAATTCTATGTAACCCAATGCTGTATACCAAAGTTTGATATTTTGTTATTCAATATTATTATTTTTTACATGTCAGGAGATTCACCAGCTCACTCTTTTATACAATTATTATATCTTAGATTTTTAATTCATTTGGGAATTTGATATCATTGGAATATTGTTATTTTTATCCTCTGGGGACTTGCCAGTCAGGATTGGCCCACCTGGCTGTGCCAGGCTTCGCGGAGGGGGGGGGATTGTCAGGTTTGAAAAGATTAGCTTTAAAATTAAGGGAGTAAGAAATAAAAATAGAGCGAACTCTTTATCATAGCGTAAGGATTTGTGGGTAAATAAGCCTATTTAAAGGTGGAGCGAGCGCTGAGGAAGGAAAACGCGGACTGGAAAGGCTTAGCTGGTGGACTCCTGGCCGGATTACCGTCTTTTGTTCTACTCTGTAGCGCACCCAAGGGCTGCCATATTGGATATTAGATGATTCAAGCAGAATAAAGAAGCATTTTGTAGAGATGATGTCCTCTTTATTTAACCCGCAGGCCTGGGGCCTGTTATATATATATGTGGGGGGGGGGGAATTCTCGTAAATTTTCTCTTGGTGGATTATTTCAATTTACAATGGTCTTGAGCCATTCAACACATGGAATGATAATTAAATTCTAGGTTTACCGCCTAACAAGAAACAACCATATCCTTAATTCCCCTCAAATTAAAAGTTTATCATTTTTGTATGATGAATGGTGATCTTACAATACCCTCTTATTTGGACCAATTGGAAAAGCTTTTATGGTAATCTTATAATTCCAGTAGCTTCCGGTTAACCATGGTTATAAATAGAAGAGATCTCGGAAGCGAACATTGACTGTTTTACATTTGCTCGTGTTTTTTCGTGCCGTGCTTTTATGCCGCCGATTTACTGGTTTAATCATCAACAAAAATGTAATATTTAAATTTTAAATAACCATCCACTTCCTTTCCACGTTTTGGGAAACCTCACAAAAGTTTCTTTTAATACCCAAATGTTTTTATTAAAATCGTGTATTAGTTCACACACAAATACACACACACACACATATATATATATATATATACATATATATATATACATATATATATATATATACTCACCCTTCATTCACTGGCCTTGAAAACAGTGATTGTCATTGCCATTAACTAGGTACCTAGGTATTATAAATTGGCTAAAATGTGACATTAAACATGTAACCGACTTACGACAAAAGTAAATAACATTTCTATTTTGCAAATGGTAAGATATACTGAGAAAAAATGCATTCAGAGGTGTAAATATTTTTAGCGCATTTCGAGAGTATACCCTGAGTATAATAATAGGATTGAAAATCAAATACTTAATTTTTTAAGAATACGATAATTTTTTCACATTTTCCTCCAATTTGACTTCTAAAAATAGCATGAGAAAGAAGAAGGAACAACTAATTATCTAAGAAATGTTTTTATTCACTGTTGAATACACTCTGAATCAACCACTAAGCCCATCCTGGCTCCTTTCTAATAACCAATGTGGCACATTTTATAGCAAATAGGTTAACACACAAGTAGTATATATTCGTCGCTTAGGAAGAAGTATTAATATATGGGTTGTATTCATATGCTTTTTCAAATAATCTTGCATAAAAAACTCAAATATTTTCAGATCAGTTGAGTAATGTAACGAAAATGCCCGAGTACTTGATGCTGAAATATTTTTAACAGATACTGCTTAGTTTTTTTTAAATATATTTTACAGGGAGAGCTTACTTGAGCTGAAACAATATATATCGGAGTTGCATCAAAGACAGATTTTCAACAAAACCAGAATTGGGCTGTGTATCGTTATCTACCCTTTTAAAATATAGAGTGTATTGTTGAAAACCCCACGCTAAACATTAATTAACCTATGTATTTAATGTGGAATTTCAACTTGACTCTTGCCGACTTTTCCAATATCCGATAATGAGTATTATGTCAATTGTAAATTTCATTTAGTGAAAAGTTTGCCACAACTGTCTTCAATGAATATTTTATTCCCTTCTAACTGGTTAAAAATGCAACCACGAAAATCAAAATATATTTCAGCATCTCCTGCCAATAGGGTTTATCCAGTAGTTAGGCGTTGTTACGCACCTTAAAATGTTTTAGTTCTTTAAATACGACTTTTTGAGACAAAACAATTTCCGCTGACCTCTTTTGTGCTGCTTTACCCATATCCCAAAGGTACGTTATTCATCTTCACTTTGAATTTACCTCCTTAACTTAACAGGTATGTTATGTCGATATCGGCTGGTCACATTGCATCCCTTAAACCTGTTCTTCTTAAACTTATAGTATTTGAGACCCAATTTTCAATCAGAATTTTAATCGCACCCTCCCACATATAATAATAATCTATTGTATGCAATAATAATGTATTTTGAGGCTAGAGCTACAGTACGACCTTAATTATACAATTAATCAAGAAAAGTATTAAATTTTGTATGCATTACTTTTAAGTAATATATATATAGAGAGAGTGGTATATACATTTCGAATATCAAACATGGATTAATGTGATTAAATTGAGAAATTTGTCTTAATTATTTTGCATGATTGGTATGCAGTATGCCCACCATTCCTTATACTCTGCCAGTAAAGCAGACTACCATGAGGTTTGAACTATGGTTGATTTGATATACCATCATATCAATTAAAAACGATGACGACTGGTCTTTAATAGAGGAGATAAACTTTTCTTTCGTAAACCACTAATTGGTGCTGCATTTGCTTTCATTCTGTAGTTAATAAACATTTTCCAGCTCCTAGACTCCACGTTTAAGTCAGTTACTATTGTCGTTCTAGTATGAGGGTGAAGGTAATGGGAGAAGATTTTATTTGACCTCTTTCTCTTTATATATATTTAATATTTTAATATTCTTAACGAGATTTGATAATTTTTTAAAATAACTTCGCATATTTTTTTCCTATTTATGCATGGACACCCATGCAAATGATTCAATTTACTGTCTTGTGATGATTAATATTGTTGTATAAACAAAATTGTTGTCATTTGCATACTCAAGGACAAACCATTTGGAGTTCTGACTTTGGAAAAGGGGCAACCGTCGGTTTACGACAATGGTTGAAGTATACGTGACGTTACAGTGATGTAAATATTCTAAATATACAGCAACTTCTTTTATTCGATACAGGAAGGTGAACGGTGGCTGTATTTGAATGCTGTTCATTCCTATAAACCCTAGAAACGGGATGTTTAAGACCTAATATGCTGTTCAGAATTATCCTGAAAAACTGCACTCCTCCGAGGATCTACATTCTCAAGAAGTTAAAAGAGTCATCTGGAACTGTTGATTCCGTTAATATCATCTAAAAGAAAGTACGTTTGCTTTATTATTGACTCTCACAAACCATTAATTATGAAGTCGAACAGAACGGCTTGGCTAATTTAATCCTAAATCCAACACTAGTGAACTGACAAACATTGGAAATAAGTAACCTGATGTGATGAATTCTAGTTCATCCTCTTCTAATAAGATGGCAAGATCTGAGTTTGTCATCTTCCTGGTGAACCCTTAATTCTGGAATATGTCCTGTTAAAAGTGAAGTTTGGTGAATACGGTGTTGTGTGTGTGTGCATTGGAGGAGTGTTTTTTTGTTGTGGCTAAGAGTCATAATATTTTATATGATCAAAGATGAGACATGTTTTACCGTTCTGGGAGTATTTGTCATGTTCTTTTTACTTCGTTACAAGTTCATGGAATGGACCATTGTTTTTTACAAGACGACAACGGTGGTTGTCTTGTTAGGAGTTCCACCATAGTTTGGCAAGATGAAAATGAGGTTCAGTGATTAAGCTGATAAGCCCAGAGTCCAGAACTTAAAACGTATCGTTTATTTAAGTGATAAGCTGGAAAAACAACTTAAAAGGTAACATTTCTCTCAGAAATTAACGAGAGCATTGACCTGTTTCCACCAAGACGAATAGAAAAAAAATGCAGATGGCCATCCTAAGCGATTTATGGAAATTATGCCCTACAGAATCATTGCAAAAGCAGATACTCATGGAAGATCCCCCAAAAAGTAATGATAAATAAGTACAGTTTATTTTCTGCTTCTATTTTTATGTCTTAAATCTTAAATTACCTTTTGGTAGTTTATATATATATATATACATAAACTGCCAAAAGATAATACGAGAATTTTATATATCATATATATATATATATATATATATATATAAAATTCTCGTGTCACAGTGTTTGAAGCCAAACTCCTCCGAAACGACTAGACCAAATCTTACGAATTTTTGTGCGTATATTCAGTAGGAATGAGAATAGGACATTAACTATTTTTCATTCCGATTTGGCAATTAGTTAAAAAGATATTAATTAAAAACCTTAAAGCGCCTAATTGTTTTACCCCTGCGGGTTGTTTACTAGGCAGCACTTCCATTCCGTTTTGGCCGAGCGGTGATCCGACGTTTCCACCATCTTAAAATTGCCATCCAATTTTTACTGTTGAAATCAGACAAAAATAATTACAGAATCAGAAAGATCATTTATTTCGCCACAATACGGTATAATTGTTTTTTGCAAAATAATGATATTTTCTATTTTTTAAGAATTTTTAAAAAAAGGGTTAAAACGGATGCGTTTTTATGCAAATTATTTCTAAATTGTTGCGTATGAATTTGTTTTCGTGTTATTAAAACGATATTCCACATTAAATAACTTCAAGCCTTTCTCTTTTAGATCCAGATATTTAAAAAATAAAATTCCCAAAACTGTTTTTTTCTTAAAATTTTAAAAAATACTTAAAATTTTAACTTAACATTGAATAATTTTGTCATTTATGAAGATAATCGCACGAAACTTCATTTCCGTGTGTAAAAGAATATTATCCGTAATTTATATGAAGATTGAAAAAATTGCTTAAAAATTACGGATTTTAAATTTTTTTTTGTGATTTTCGTAAAAAACCGTTTTAGCGAGAAATATTTTAAACCGTATTTTTTGTACATTTTCTTAATTTAAAAGTGCTTTATTTTTGCAATTAATTTCTGAAGTTTGAAAGCATTAACTTAAAAATTATGCCCTAAAAATAAAAATAAATAATAAAAAAATACGCGATTTTACAGTTAGCCAAACCCTGGATTCGAAAAATAGTTTTGCGCCAAAGACCTTTGAACTGTTTAAACGTCGACTGCATCTAACTCAATGTTTACACTAAAAAGTTCTGCCTTAAACAGGGGGAAATCAGTAAATTTGACGAGTAAAAAACAATGCGAGTGAAAAAGTTATTTTTGCTTCAATTTTCGTCATTTTTTCTTTAGAATATTTTCAAAATTAAATCATTATAGATGTTAGATTAAGATGACAAAATGTATTCAATACATTTCCGAGACTCATTTAAAATATTTATCAATATCAAAATTTTTGTTCTCTTTCATAAAACTTATAGTTTACTTTAAAATAATACCTAATGTATAAATCTTATTTTGACATATAATTTCATAATAAAAACGCAAAATTTGTGCATTTTGAATTTTGTTTTAATTATCCAGTTAAATAAGCATAACTTCCTTAGAAAAAAATAAAAGCTATGTTCAAAAAAAAAATTCTGCATTATTAATTGCGTGTTATTAATAGATCAAAACTCACTAAATTGGCATGTCACAATTAATTGCTAAATGAATATTTTAATCAATATTAGTATAAAATAATTAATTAATTTTGTTTTGTATTTTCTGATTTCTTCTAAATGAATAAATATAGATGAATTTAAATGAAAATGATTTTTAAAAAGTTCATTGATGATTTAGAATCAGTGATTAAAAAAATAAAATGCCGAAAACTCTCTTTTTTTTTTAAAGAATTTTTTAAAAAACTTTTTTTTACAAAACAATGATATTTTACATATTTTATGATTTTTTTTTCTACAATGAATCAAAATATTTTCTTTTAAATAAAAATGATTTTTAAAACTTTCAGAATCAGTGATTTAAAAAATAAAAAGCCAAAAACTTTTTTGAACAAATTTTAACAAATCATTCAAAATACTTGAAACAATCATTTAATAATTTCTTCTTTTATAAACATAATTGCATGGAACTTTTTTCCGTGTTTCGAACATTTCAAAATATCCTCACAATTTTACTTCAAGATTTAAAATAGTGGTAAAATTTTGTAATTTGAAAAATTTCTACTTTTCTGTCTTTTTTCAACATACAACTATTTTTAAAAAGGTCACATTTTCGTTTTCGGGGAGTAAAAAATTGCAACGAAAGAATTTAAAAGTGAGTAAGGGATTTATAAATTCGCACTGTTCGCCTATTCGAGGGTTTTTGAAGACGGACCTCAAAATTTTCAACCATGGTCAAGTGACGAGGACGACACCTAAGCTTTTACCCACCTCTCCTAAGAACCACACCACACCAATGCAAGAACAAGTTTCGAAAAAGGGAATTTTAATGTCATAGTTAAAGAAATCACTCACATCGCGCATAGACACAAATACGTGCTATCGTCCTGAGGGAAACAGGAAATTCCCATGGGGATTAAGTTATTCACTGGTAAAAGCCCATGCAACGCCGGGCTAAGCGGAGAGGAAAGAAACAAAGAAGTAAAAGTAATTTCGAGAAATAATATTGGAAGTGTTGATTTTGTGAAGAGAAGGGAAAATGTTAAACGAGAAAGCCATGACACGCACACACGGGCCATACACTGACATCGTACGCGTCACACCCACACAAAAGTGCTGGCGTCAGAAAGAAAGGAGGAATTTAACATGGGGATTAAGTTATACCCTCGGTAAAAGCCCGTGCAACGCCAAGCCAGGTCAGCTAGTATATATGTATAATGTAGAATTGTAAAGAGTTGGATTGCAGTTCAGATGCCTCACTCGTCACTTGATCGTGGTATAAAGTTATGAAATCAATTATTGCGAATAGCGCTTGTAAAATGTGGAATTAATAAATACTGATGGATATAAACGGAAAGAAAGATTACTCCTAAAATAATTAAGTAAGTTAACTCTCACACATATCAAGACTGACTCCAGAGAAATATTTTGACAGGTAGCTGAGGTACGGCAAAACGATTTTTAGGTACCTCAATGCTTCAATATATAAAAATTATAGAAGTACTCAATTATAACTACATACATTTAACACTAGGTGCTACTTTTATGAGTATGAAATGTTTAAAATTTTCTGATAGAATCTAATAAAAAATTAGGAATGTATGTAAAGGATGTTGAAACGGGAACCCTATTTTGGAAAAAATTGTTTATGTGGATGTATTAAATAAATAAAAAACTCTGTTTTTCTTTTACCAAAAATATAGTAAAGGATATTTTGTATCCTATTCTTATTGTTGAGCAATAAAATCCCGTTCGAAGAGAAAAAAAAATATTTTACTGGTTTCTCTCTCTCTCAGTTTATGATTTTTAAAAAAAAATCTTCTAAATCTTTTTTCTGAGAATTGCAAACCAAAAAATAAGTATATTTAAAAAGTCTGTCATTCTATTTTTTAAAAAGATTATAGAAAAGAATATACATTTATTATTTTTTCAAAAGTAAAATGACTTATGAGGAAAAATATTAGTTTTCAATGAGTTTGGATTTCTTTTTAAGAAGGTTTCCTCATTTGGCCATCAGAATTCCTATTTCTAAAGTACATTTGATTATAAATGTAAGTGCACAATTAACTGTTTTAATAAATATTTCACAAACCTCAAGAATGTTTTTTTAATTAGAATTCTCCAATTTCAACACCGAAAAATACTGCTCGCAGCGTCATGCAAATTTTAGGAATAATGGTGGAGAGGTCGATATGTAAATGGATGGAAAAAACGGACAAATGAAATAATTATAAACCAATTAAAAGATTATCCAACGTGCTCATTTCTGGGAGATATACAGGCCTCAATCCGGGGAAGCATTCTATCAATGTGCCCATAGATGGTTGCCTCAAGTAACCGTTGTCAAGCCACATCCACTGCTGTGCACAGATCATGTACGGTTTGAACTAGTGGTCCTCAGTTCCTGTCCAGTCCAATGAGATCCCACAGATGTTCGATGGGATTCAGATCTTGAAGGTTTGCTTACCAGGTAAGGATGTCTAATTCCATCAAGTTTTTAAAAGCTGGCCGTGCGAAATGAAGTCTGGCATTGTCTTGCTTCAATACCGTGTTGGGTGCACCCTGCAACAAGAACAAAACAATACGCTTCGCAGTTTGTGTGACATCGTGGTGCATTGTCAAATGACCATCAATGTGTACCAGAGGCGTCCTTTGATAAAGAGTATGCCTTCCATAACAATGATGCCGGGTGTAGGATCGGTTTGACGCTCGGTTAAATGGGATGCCTCACAGCCTTCTTCAAGTCGCCGCAACACGCATCGACGCCGTTAGTCCTCCACAGACAGAAATGAGATACACCCATGAACAATACTCGATGCCAATGGATGGGCAAAGTATGATGACGATTACACCAAGCTACGTGACTAGCCCCTGTGTTAGGCGGTAAACGGTACTCATGTTGCTGGTATCCGTGCACCTAACTGCACCTCACGCAATCTGTTGAGTGGACTTGTGTGGACAGCCTGGACAGTACCGAGTTTGGATGTCTCATGCCGTGGAAAAAAGGTCTCGAATAGTCAACAGGGGAATAATCCGGTCTGAGAATTCTGAATTGCACCTGCACCCACCACTTCTTCTTCGGCGTGTACGTAGAGTTCCTGATTCCATCGTGTGACATAACGTTAAATAATACTCCCACTTGTGCTCGCGGATGTCTTAGACAAGTTCTTCTCAAACTATCAAGATTCTGCGACCAAATTTTAAATCAGAATTTTCATCATGCCTCACCCCATACAATAGCAATGTATTGGATGCAATAATAATTACTTTGCGCCCTTAATTATAAATCATACAAATTCATGATAATTGTTAAATTTTCTATTTCTTACTTTTAGTGATAGGTATGTATATTTTATTTTTTACTATATCACAATGTATATTCTGCTTTGCTTCGTTTCAATAAATTAATAATCTTTTCAAATGATCTTTTATTCTCGTTATATGTACCCCTCATGTAGAGTTATCACGCCTCCCTAAGGGGTGCATCCCAAAGTCTTAGAATCGCTATATTAGAAGCATTTTCTACGTTTCTTTGTAAGTCACAAATACTAGGCAAAACCTCAAATGCTGTTAATGAGGAAGGAAAGTTACTGACCTTTATAGTCCGAATGTGAGTAGCACATGATCAGATGCATTCGCAAATTTAATATTTTGTGTATCTATCTTACCTATATCACTCCTGAAATTTGTATGACGCTACGTACATTATTTCTTGGTGTTTGCAATTTCAATTTTGAGTAGGGTAAAATAAGTAATCAAATTATTTTTTTAAACACAGAAATATTTTGCTTTTAAATGAGGTAAAAAATTCTTAGCCTTCTGCCAAACTTTACACCACATTCAAAAGCTTGTTTCCAGAAGGTAAAGAATTTATTAAAACTTTACCTATATTATTTTTTTCTAAAAGTAAATAAATTAAATGTAAAGTAATTGATTGATTAATTATTTAAAACTAAATAGCATAGATCTCGTTAATAAGAAACAAATTAATTTAAAATGAATTTCACTCTTAGGACACGCACCTAAATAATATTTTTCTTAAGTTAAACCTCAGTTTAGATAAAAATGAAAATACTTGTCTTAATTATCAACATGAGACTTAATTTAGAAAATGTTCTGCTTTGCGCAAATTTAATATTATAAAATACACACACTCCCGAATTTTTATCAAATATTTAAATAATTATGTTTTGATGTTTAATAAATATTCATTTTTCATGAGGTTTCAAATTTCCTTTTCGCAAAATCTAACGATAATTATTCTTTTTTAAATTTTCTTTAAAAGATATAATGAAAAGAACAAACATGTATGTAAATACATCAATGCCATGTTCTGATATTCAGCCAAGGCATTAATTCTGATAATGCCATGTTCTGATAAAAAAATGTTGTATTGCATGTAGATTTTAAACTATACTGAGAAAATGCTTAATGCAGCATGTTATTAAGTTTCACAAAAGTGATAACATAAATGAGGAAACAACAGAAAAATGCATTTCTAATTTTCAAAAGTTCATAAAAAAAAAACTCAGCTAATATAGCTTATTATTTCAAGCATAAATAGTCAGGAAACAAAAAAAACTATAAACTACAAGAAAACAATCCTTTCAGCTTAACAATAATTCATTTTACAGTAGTTTCATATACAATGCACAATATTTCAGTAAACACTTAATACATATTCATGTACATATTTCAGTGATTAAATATAAAGGAGTCACATTTATTTCAGAAGCATTTACAAACAATGTACCTTTATAAACAGGATACAACTACGAAACACATGATGACAGCTAGCGGTTTCTTCTAGCTTTAAGTGTATCTAATTTGCCTCGATATGCAATTCATACGCTTTGAGTCTGGAATTACGCAAGTTTTTGTTGTGACATACCATTAACTGTTTGAAATTGGGATACAAAAGCAGGCAGAGTTATGTGCTCTTCATTTTCTTTGAAATAATTAATAATCACTGTGAATGAAACCAACCAATATTATGAGACTGTTTGGACAATGTGATCGCCTGCCTATATAGTAAGAATGACAACATTAAATATGTTTTATAAAGAAGGAACAGCGACCATGCACAACATGTCGTTATGAAAAAGGTGTTAATTTAAAGAAATTCAATAAATCTGTACAGGAAAATAGTTCGCCTTGATCATATTGCAATCAGGATACCTTATTCAACATCAGTTAAGAAAAAGATAATTTTTACAGATAAGTCTGTAGTATTTCAAAGTTTTGTTCACCATTATTTGTTTCTGCAATAAATGACGTCACCGCAATACCATGATTGACCTCGCACAACATTATATTATCTTAAATAAATAAACCACACACACTTTACATAATATAGAATCACGTGCATATAAATGGAGTAAATATCGGTCATTCTTCATGATCCCACAATAAGGACCACTGTCTTTTTTACACAAACCATGTTACTTAATCATTTTCAAATTCAAACATGAATATTGGTGGCTTTGAGAATAAACAATGCCAAAAGGAACACAAAAACGTTTTCTTAGCGTTGATGCTTCTCTGAAGAATAACACTAGAATTGGCACATATAAATATTTACCATAACTGTTTAACTGTATAATATGGTATCGGTCCTTTCAGAGCGTTTCTGATCATTCAATAAATTACCCAAACTTTTATATAGTTTAACTCTGGCACTGGTACATTAAGACCTTTCTTTGTAGTCGATATGGTGCTGCACGGTCCTTTCTCTGTTTAAATAAACACCAGCAAAAATAATTATATTTAATATCAGAAGAGAGCATCCTATTCCTATTGTCACTGTTAAAGCTGTAGAGTAAGCGCCTTGTTGAAATATCATAGCTAGGGAGCCAGATATATTCATTGACTTTGGAGCAACGGTGGGTCTTTCTTCCAAAATGATCAAAGTGGCGTATGCGCTTGTGTTGATTCCGCTGTCCTTGGATGTTGTGGATGGCGTGGATGATGTTGTCGATGGCGTAGTAAGGGCAATATTTTCCCCTGGATTTCTATTTCTTACGATACCATCATACGTGTAAGGGTTGTCATGATCCTCCAAGAGATGGTGGTTTGTTGTTGTTTCCGAGGCTGCAGCACGATGGAGAGTAGGGATAAGATTCAACCAGAAAGAAAGCCTATGGGCATGGTAATGATCTCGTACACGGGGTTTGGAGCCTGTAAAGAAATTAATTTCTTATAATTAGTATAAGCTAAAAAACTTAAAGAATTAAGTTTGTTTATAATTAAAATTATAATTTACGTTTCCAAAACTAATCACATTAAACATTCTATATGAAACACATGTACTAAGTAGTTTCTTCATTGTTATTATTAGCTATTAGCAATAAACTCATCAATGTTTAACTTTAAAAATTGTGTTCTCATTGTAAAAAACTATTCATATTTCTTTGAAACATAAAACAATATTTCCTTTCTTTTTTTATAATTCAGATTATTTTACAGCCTATATGTGGTCGAGAATTGTTTATAGCCAATTTCATTTCATTGTACATATGTTGCATTTGTCTGTCTCCTTAACAACTTTTTCTAAAGTTATTACTAATATTTTTTTTCTCTTTAACTCTACATTGCATCATAAATTACAAACAATATTTACAGAAAATAGTCTTCAAAAATAAAATAAAAATTATTGTAATTTGAATTTATTCAAAAAAAAAAAATCCGTTTTAATTATGTTTAAAAATAAAGTTTTTACGAACTGGTATCGTATTATATTTACAGAAATCTTCTGATTCTCTTTAAAACTTCCAGATAGACAATGATAAAGTAAATAACAAATAAAAATTATATGAAGTTTTAAATTCTTATAATTAACTACCATTTTTACAAATTTTGTACAATATAACGTGAAAAATAATGTTTAAAAATGGCAGACATATGGCATAACGCCTTTAAGTTTTAATTTAATGTGTAACTATATAGTTTTTTTTTTAAATATCATCATTTTTAAAAAGTAACTTTTATCTTTCAACTATTTGAAATAAATAAAAGAGTGTTAAGAGGAAAATTCAGAGTTTCGGGATCACGTCATCGCATTATACCTGGAAAGCAAAGTTGGAATTATTTCAAATTCCTATATCCTCTTGCACATTCAGAAATTAAGGCTGCCTAATACCCTGCAAATTCAAATATAGCGAAAAAGAATTATTTTGCATTTTTTTCTCCATATCATTGAGAAGCTTGCCGCAAAATTTCAGAAATGATATCAAATTAGTTATTAAGATATTTGAAGTTTTCTGAGCTTACGTTTTAGATTCGATTTCATTTTAAATCATTTTTCAACTCTTAAATTGAATTAATTAAAATATTATTGAGCACAATCAAATGTATCAATGGAAAATTGTTATTGATTTCAATTTTCATTTCCTAAAATTATTTCTGCTTGATTATGTTTTAAATATTCGAGTTCTCGTAGTTTTTTAATCACATAGTTACATAATTTTAAAGCTAATTTTTGTTTTAAAAAAGAGTTTATATACAGCTTAGAAGCTTTATAGCTATTTTTTCTTTTTGGGAAAATGCCGTGGCTAAAAGGTTCTAAGGCTGCTATGAGAAAAAGTATTTTTTTCTACCGAAAAGGATGTATCTAAAAATCAGCCTTCAGCTGATAATGAATTTGGACTTCCGAATACAAGTATTCAGAAATTAAATGTGACAGATAAGACTGAATATTTCCATGATGTATCAAACTACATTATAGTAAACATATAGTAGTACTATATTTTAGAATTTTAAAGTTGTACAACAAAAACTGAAAACTTCTTAGCTGCGCCAATTTAAAACTATAAAAAATTAAATTTTATGTTCAAAACTGGTGATTTTCAGCTGAAGTTAGTATTTTTATTTGTACATAAATGCACTGTGTGTTTCGAAACTTTTGTGAAAATATTGTGTTAAGATATGGCTGAATATCCTGTCGTTGTAATGAATTCTATAAATATTATGTAAAAATATATTTTGAATAAAAAATAGTTTCAATCATATTTAATAAAAGTATTTAATTAATGTAGAACTTAAGTTGGAAAATAGCATCTGAAAAAATTAGAGCTTTACAGGAATTATTAAATTTTCCCTTATGACTTTACAACTTTTAAATGCTCTTTTCGCATACTTTTAACTTTGAAGGTTTAAGTATTTACTAATCTCCAAGGCAGTATTTCTCAAATTGTGTAGAGCGCTTCCCTAAGGCAGCGTGATAACTCTACGACGGGAACAAAAGCACATTGAAAAGTCAAAAATAAAAGATTAGTTTACAAAATTATCAATTTACTGAAAGTAAACAAGCAAAATACATTCTGACATGATAAAAGATAAAATACCCATTTGCACTGATATAATACACTTATAAATGTATCAGTACTATACAATGTATTAAAATTGATTTAAAGTATTAAGTTAAGAACAAGTTTAATAATTACTAGTGACCCCAAGGGCTTGTCCTATATAAAATTATATTCAAAAGTTAACACTTATCATGATAAGTTGCACGGTTTATAACTAATCCCTTAACTATGGATTAAATGTTACGTGATTAGCTCCCCAATGCCTCAGTTTTTTTCGTAGGCGTGCGTATATGATGTATTGGGAGGGAGGAGGAGGAATATATAATAACGCAAATTCTCTGAAGTAAGTAAATCCTTTTCAAACACTGCAAATGTCTTTTCATTACATTCATTCTAAAGCTTTCGGAATAATTTTATGCATAGCAATGCACAGAAAAGATCGTACTTCGGAAAGACGTATATGTACGTCTGGTTCAATTAACGCTTTGGCCGAGCGAGACATTAAAATATACCGGTGGTATTTAAGAGATTAAAGTCGTATTGTAGCTTTAGCGTCAAAGTATAGCGTTATTGAAGCATTATTGAATTCAATACATTGTAATTGTATAAGGTAAGGTGCGATGAAAATTATTATTGAATATTGGGTCGCAAATATATAAATTTTGAGAAGCACTGCCCTAAGCTTTTTTTTCTGTTCAAGAAAGAGTCTTTAATTTTTTATATATATATATATACTCCCAAACGTATGTTCCATAAAAGTAAGAATGAAGTTTTAAGTCTGAGATCTCTAGTTATTTTTTTAAAATTTAAAATTTAATATTTTAAAAAATTTCGTGTTTTTTCCAGGTTTAGCTAGAAGAGCAATCATAAAAATCAACAAGAGAGGAGGTCTTCGAAACCATACTGACACTTTTTCTCAAAACCTAAAAAATATAAATCACTTAAATTGACTAAAAAGTTTATAAAACTGACCATTTTATAAATGTTTGAAAAAACTTCAAAAATTCTTAATTTTTAAAAATTTTAAAATATTGGTTGATCAAACCGATCTTTTTTTAAGAATCAACTTTATAATATAATCTGAATGTAAACATAATCTATTTTTACTGTTTCTTTGAAAAATAATACTGTGTATCCTTAAAACTGCAATACACAATTAAAGGCATCAAAAGCAAATAATTAGCATTATATTTGCTTTCTAATCATATAAAAGCTCAAATTATAGCAACTAAAACCAATATAAAAGTATATTTTAAACTTATCAAATGTGTAAGTTACTAATCTATATGAGAGACAAACCCTGAATTTTAAATTAAGAATTTCTCTCTAAATTTTTCTGAAAGAAATATCTATTTTGTTTAATTTATATTAGTATTCATGTATGTGAAAACTCTAATAAAAGATTTCGTTCCATTATTGGATATCCAAAGCATCTAAATTTCATTCCATTGGTCTGTCATGGCATTAATTTTTTGGCTCAATTTCAAGCTTCAATGTTAATTTATCCATTTCATTTGCACAATAGCCTCGAGAAGTGAGCGAATTATCTAGGCCGAACTCAAATTACGCCTAATTTATTCGAAAAGATACGTAGCAGCTCATGTATTAGAATAAAAGTAAAGTATTTACGAACAAGACAACGTGTTTAATTGTATAGCTTTTATTGATAATTCATTATTAAATCTCACAAAATATGAATTATTTATATTATAAATTTCTAGGCAGAGATTGCATTGAACTGTAAATTTATATGTTTCATTTAAGTGTGTTTATGCATAATATTGTTCTTATTTACCTTAACACTGAAAATAGTTCCCATTTAAACTTTGAAATATATAGCTTTATTTTTATTTTACCTTTCTTACCTATTGTTAATTTAAAAAAATTAACAATTTACAGCTATTCAATGAAAACCAGTGATTGAGTGGTAGCATACCGCGCTTCCACGCCTCAGGCCGGGGCTCAAACCAAGCCTGGGAAACGTCGAATCAGACTTTCGTCCGTTCAGTGGGTCCATAAATGTGTACCAAGCTTCATGGGAAATTAACAATGGAAGTATAGCGTCAGACTGACCACCTGATTGGAACATCTACTCATACACCTATGGTACCTCATGAAAACTGAGATGGGTAAAGTAAGCCATGGCCCTCATAGGTTGTGGTGCCACAGAGTTTAGTTTAGTATAACAGTTCAATAAAATTATAGCTTAATGAATAAAGTTTATTTGATGGGTACAAAGTCTAGAAAACACAAACACGATTGCATGTTCTCGAGTAATAAAACTCCTCAGAATAAAACTAAAATCAATATATTTGGAATCTGCTAATTGAGGGTTGCTCTTAACAGCAATAGATCATAAAACTAAAAAAATCCATGTTTATCTAAAATTTTATGTTTACTATTATGAAATTCTATGCTATGATCAATTTGGTAAAAGTTGGACCCTATCATTTAAATTATGGAATTGAGGTATCTATGAAGGGCTCTTTCAAAAATGTAAAACACTGTGTAAGATGTACGTACAAATCTCATTGTCTCTTTTTCAAAAAAGTAATAATTTTACTATGGCATTTCAATAAGAAGCAATGTACTAAAAATTGTCTTCACTGTCATCACTGCAGATAAAGTGACCATGTTTTCTTGTAAATTTATCGATTAGAAAATGTATAAATCTCCGAACGAGACATAACAGGCTCAAATATAACTTCCATTTACCTTTTTTTTATTCTCTTCGTTTCTATTTACGATCGCATCAGCAAATTATTGTATAAATTAAGCGTTATTTGTTCAATAAATTCTATCCTTTCAAGACATAAGATAATGCAGCGGTTCTCAAAATGTGGGACGCGCCCTTCTAAGAGGGCATGATAACTTTAAGAGGGGGCGCGAGTATATTAAAAAGTCGAAAACAAAAGATTATTTTTTAAAAAATTATTTCTTTACTGAAAGTAAACAAACAAAATACATTCTGACATAATAAAAAATAAAATACACATTTTCACTGACATAATAAACTTATAAATGTATCAGTGCTGCTCAATATATTCTGCAATTAATTCAACAATACTAAGTTAAGAACAAGTTTTTTAATTACCAGTGACCCCATAGGTTTGCCAAATTAACACTTATTTTGATAATTTGTACGTTTTAAATCTAACTACTTTACTGCCGATTTAAAGTTCGCGATTCACTCCCCAATTCCACTGTTTTCCACGTAGAAACGCGTATGTGATGCATTGAGGGGGGCAATTCGCAATAAGCAAATTCACTGAAATAAGTAAATCCATCGAAAACACACACACATACACTGTCAAGGTCCTTCTATTGCATTCCAAAGCCTTCGGAAAATTTTTATGGATAGCAGTGCACAGAAAAGATCGTACTTCGAAAAGACGTATATATACGTTGGGGGAAATTGACATTTTAACTGAGTGAGACGTTTTATATACGCCGGTGACTCTTAAGAAGTTTAAGTCGTATTGTAGCTTTTGCTTCAAAGTATAGTGTCATTGAATTCAATACATTGTTATTGTATGGAAGGGGGGCGTGAGATGAAAACTGATTGAATATTGGGTCGCAAGCATTGTAAGTTTGAGAAGCACTGAGCTAATGAAATAGAAGATTATCAGATAACAAGATCAACCTAGACATAACGCTTAAAATTTATCTGGATAGCCAATGGTAATTTTTAACTAATGTCAAAACACACATATAATCCTTATATGCACACACACATTGTTAATTACAAAGCCTGCAGCCGGATTTAAAACAAATCGACTATATTCTGTAATGAAGAAGAATATAAGGTTATGGCAAACCCTAGAGTAAGAGAAAAATGTTACCAGATTTGCAACTTTATCGCCCTTAGCGACAAAGTCACAGATATTAATCTTTCTGGAAATTTCCTTGAGTCTATATGAAGGATCTTTGTGTTCAGAAGTCTGTCAGACGAGTTCAGAATCTGCTTATGCATTGTATATGATAACACAGAGGGACTTGATCTGCTTGAGTTTCTGCTAGTTTGACTTTAGCTTTGCTTCCAAAGTACCTTCCGTCGAGGTTCTTCTTAAAAGCCTGAAGCAATTAAAGTCACATAGTGCGAGATCAGGACTGTATGGGGGATGTTATACGCACTCCCAATCAAGAGGTTCAATATGGCTTTGCGTTGCTGTTGCCATGACATCCAACAACAGAACGCCAGATCTGAGAAGCCAGGGTTAATTTTTTTTCGATTTGCCTCTTGTAATATCGACAGGGTGTCACAGTACCAAGTAGCACATACTCAATGTACTAACGAATGATGTACTGGTGTCTTGCGTGTTCATCTGCTGTTTCGTCTTCCACCCATAGTCGTTAAACGCTTCTTCCTATGCAAAGTCCTGAGTCTTTCCAGGTACATATGTAGAAAAATAACTTATGTCCTATCTTTAAAGTCTCATTCTACGTTTTGACTTTCATTCATAACCATGACCACAGTTGACAGGGGAAAGTTATTTTCCGACTCACCCTCGTATTTTGAAAATAAAAATGTTAAAATCTATCTTCAAAAAGACAACAAAAAACACTTTACTTTCATTTCGCACTTATAACTTTGACCATGTTTATGTAAATCTCATATCGATATTAATTGCTGATAATTTTCTGAATTTCATTTCTATGACCTGGCATATTTTGAATATGTTAGTGGATGAAGTTAGTAAAATACAATATAGATTAAGATTAATGTTCTCCGAAGAAAGTAAATGATTAGTATATCGTAGTTTAAACTTTGAATCTTCTAAAAAAAACCTGTAATTTCTATCTTTAGGTAGTAATCATCCTTATTCCAGTGTAATCGTTGCACGGATGAATTGAGACCAATTGACCGGAAACACGTAACTGGTGAAGCAAATGATTAGCAATTTCCCAACGTGGCGAAGTTTCACAAATAATTGATTCCGAATCTAGAAACCAATGTTAACATTTCTAAAATACCTTTGGTGACTAATGACCGGATAATGTTCTAATCGGTATTCTTTATTTCACTTCCAAGACAAATAGTGCGTTGTTAATTCGGAAAAGCATGGAAATATTGAAGTTCAAATACGAAATTTTTAGTAAATCGGGTAAAAAAAAATGAAGTTTAACATTCTCCGTTGCTGAAATTGTAAACTGAACTATTGTAAAATTGTAATCCTAAATTTGTTTTTCTTACCAATGAACATAAAATCAATGTTAATACTTCTAAAATACATTTCGTGACTAATGACTGGCAATTGTTCTAATCGAGATTCTTTTCTTCACTTTCAATACGAGTAATGCATTCTTAATTGAGAGAAACATGAAAGTACTAAAATTTAAATTATTTATATTTCTTTGTATATTTATACAGTATTTTTACTACTAAATATTAGTCGTACTGATTAATTTTTATGCAAAATTGAACTTTTATGGTATAGTTTTTTATAGTATGGTTTTAGTTTCCATTATTGCAGAATAAATATTATGTATGAATTATAATAAAAATCTTTCATTTTTTAAAAAAATTATTAAATTTAATTTTCAGTTTGTGTTTTCTGAAGTTCATGTACATTCGTAATATCTTAAATGTTTATTATTGCAAATTTTTTTTGGTAAAAATTTCCAAAACTTTTATACGCAAGTATGCTGTTTTCAATGAGTAAAATAGAATACATATATTGAATAATTATACATGTGATAAATGTTTAATCACGACCTGCTCTACATACAGAATTTCCAGAAGCTTAACAGAAAGAAGATATAAAAGCACAAAAAAGGCAAACAATTTTTTTACCATACAAAATACATACAAACCACTGAATATTTGATGATTAGTGGGTTGAAATAAAATTGATAGGAATAAATTTGGAAATAGTTTTTTTAACCCATTGTATTACCAGTAGATAGCGGACATAGGGAAATGTTGCTTGAACATGTTTCAGACCTGAGTACAGTGGACTTCAAAAAATATATTACATGGGAACGCCGATGTACGAAATACATAATATTCCTTAAGGAATGTAGTCGGGGTTATTGTTTTAATGATTATTCCGTGAAAAAAATTCATGACCTTTAAGTTATGACCCCTTTTTTGTGGCACACTTGATGGGCTTCAAAAGAAGCAGATACGTTTCTTCAGTTATTGTTAGTTGTAGAATAGGGATGGTGTTAATTTAGGTATATATGTAGTAGTATGGAATTGAGCCATCTAATTTAGTTAATTATATTTTTCTTCTTTCTGGTGAATTTTTAACCCGGGTGCATATTTTTTCAGTCAATATGAAAAAATAGTAGAGTTCTGTCTTATGCCAAATATTGCAATTTTTATTTAGTGCTATCATTGCAATACCATTTTGTTAATATTTTTGCAGGAGTTAATAATATCCTGATTAGATGTATGCTCCTGAGTGTGTAAATATATATTCAGTGTACTTTTTCAATGTTTTAAATAATTGATTAATTATTATTTAATGAGTTATCTATGTAATTGTGAGGTTTAAATGTTTGATATTACAGTATAAATATAGCAAAATAGATATAAATATTTTTAAAGTAAATCCCTTAAAGATTTATATGTAAGTTTTTCTAATTACCAAAAAAATCTAGAAATGTTTTAATGTGTGTGGTATTTTAATTTTGCAAAAAACAATTCATTAATGGTAAAAGTCTGTGTGGATATACTTCTTGTTGGAAGTGAATTAAGTAACTATATCATGGCCATTATCTAAAAGAAATAAATCGAAGAATATTTAAGGACGTAATTTTGCCTCTAAACATTGTTGCAAGCAAAACTCTTATAAGATTTTTTATTTCGGTAAAAAATTTCTTTTATTTTGAAAAAAAAAATTAAATACGTAATATATTTGAAAATATGTAGTAACTTTAAAAAGTATGAGAAAAGAAAATTTAAATGAAAATTTTCTTACCGATAGATATGTACTTCTGATGGGTGTCATTATATTCTGGCCACCACAATTTTTCTGCTTTCCCTTTAGATTTCTCATTGCTTGAGTTTTCAGTTTCTAATTGCGGCTCATTTGGATCGCTGCAAATTTAAAAAAAATCAAGACTTAAATCACCCTGTCATTATTACGGTCTAATCCAAAATTAAACTTTTCAAATTTAGTTTAACTGCACTTATAGACACAAACCAAATCTTTAAATTTATAAATTTACATTTTATTTAGATCTTTCAATTTATTTGGATATGCATACATCAAAGAAGTTGTTAAAGTGTAAAGGATATACAGAAAATAATTTTTGTTCTATATATTCTCATTTACGAGTTTGAAAACATTAAAACTGTAAAGAAAATACTAAAATATTTTTACAAGGGGAAAAAAGTAAATTCTACTTTAACAAATGGATACCTTGCACTTTAATAAATATAATAAAAATAATGTTTTGAAAAAACTTTTAATCAATAATATTCTTTTAATGTATTGATGTTTTTAAAATTACAAAATACTAAAAAAAACATGTGTTTTAAAAGTGCAGTTTAGTCTCTTAATACACATTTAAAACTATATGAATAATTTTGGTCACATAATTTTTTTTTTAAAATTATGATTATTAAATCTCTCTCATTAATTTCTGATCAGTTAAGAAATTCATTCATTTTTTTAATTGATTTATTTTAAATTTTTAGCTCCAATAAAGAGAGAATGAGAAAAAATTACACATTATCATACCCATTTTAAAAAAGTTCAAGAGCATTACTTATACATTAAACCCATTATATTTTAGATTGCATAAATCAGAACATTAAATCTTTTAAAAATTTTCTCTTATACATTAAAATATATCGAAATTTATAATAGCATATTTTTATTTTAATTGGTTTTATTTTCGTTAATATGTACTTGCTTAATTATATATAATTAACTTTCTGAGCTTCTAAAAGTAACTCATCACTTTTAATTTTATTTTTTTGTTTTGCAATTAATGTAAGTAATAATAACATCCATGTTCACATATTTATAAAACAAAAAACAATTTTTTTTACAAAAAAAAAAAAATTAAGTTAATGCACAGTGAAAAACAATTGGGAATTCATGTTAGAACAAAAAAATCGTGCAAAAAGTACATTGGTGCACCACGTTGTTTTTTAAAAATGGTGCAAAAAAAGACCGTGTAAAAAAAATTTGGTGTATAGGCAAAAACAAAAAATTGTAGAGAATTCACTTTAACACCAGTGTCGTATGTCGATTATAGCGAAGCGCATCGGAAAAGCTACAGCTTCTCAGCTCTCTCGTGAAATGTGTACGGCTACAGAAAACTAAAATTTGAGAGTGGCTTTTTCTAGACGACTTCATGAGAGAGAGAGAATAAATATGCTGTTTGCAAGAACGCCTGTTGTTTGCATTCCGATCAGCTCTGCGAACAGGATAGTCTACTTAAAACATTGTTGAAATCATACAGCTTGGAGTATAAATAAATGTAAGTTCTTTTCATTGATGAGTCCCGGTTTAGCCTAACCAGAGATTCTGACCGTACTTTCATATGGAGGAACCAGGGACCGGTTACTTGCCGTTCAATGTCCGAGAAATCAATCATTATAGCAGCGGAGGCTTAACGATCTGGGCATGAATTACACTGGATGGCAGCACACACCTTCATGTATTCGAAAAGTCTTTGTGATTGCTGTAAGATAGAGAGATGAAGTCCCTGCCTTTTCAGGGGGACAGTTGGTCCTGTATCTATTTTAATTCATAACAATGCGAGGCCACATAGAGCTCACCCGGTCAACGAATTTGTTGAAAGTGAGGATATTCATCTGCTGTTTTGTCCAGATATATCCTCTGATATTAACCCTAAAATGCCTGACTGAGATGATCTAGACAGAGCAATTGCACTTGCAACACCCTTTCACGAACTATCCAATATCTGAAAACAGCGTTGCTGAGCGACTTAAACCAGTTCTCACAGGAATTCCTAATTTTCCTTAATTCCAGTATAAAATCACGATGCGAGACCTGTATATCTCGAAGAGGGGACCATACCCTTTTCTAACTCATTTTTTGTTCAATTCTGCAACCGATGTTTCATACTTTGCAATTCCGATTATAGTCACAGTCATGCGTGTGTGTATTATAACTGCAGGTTTTTTTTGGCATTATACCAACCTTATGTAAAAACCTAATTTCATTAAAATCTGCTCAAAAGCTCTGGAGATAATCGACATAAGCTGAAAATTCTTTTAATTAGGAATAAAAATACAAGATAATATTTTAGCAACTACATGTCTTAAAATAGTTGGAATCATTCATAAAACCTTTTTAATTATGTTTCTATTTCTGAATCACTGAACCGAATAGTTAAAAATAAATTTGCTTTCTTTATAAATGTAAAGATTGAAATATTTCTAAAGAAATCACAAGAGAAGGTTTCTAAAAATTGATCAAAAAGAATTCATTCATAAAAAGATGTTTCATCTAGGACTTATAAAAAATATTCCGTTAATGTGCATCGATTTCTTTTCCTTTTTACCCTTGAATTTATGACCATTAGACATATGAAATTACACACCTAAAATCTTTTTTTTTCCCGCCAAAAAGAATATTACATGAAGAAAATACACATCTTTCATTTAAATATTTCTTGTTCACCCCTGCGACATTTACATTTCATTTTGCTTAAAATGAGGTTCTTCAAGAAAAGTTTTGAGTCTTGTGGCGTTCAAAAAAAAATGTTTTTTTAAAGAATATACTTAAATGGTGGAGGTCATCTCTTTTATTCGCTGAAGCTCAAAAGAGAGAGAAAGGGAAAAAATCGTTTAAATGAAAAATGAACATTGAATTAGTTCTTTTTAACTAACGTTAAATAAGAAAGAAAGGGAGTTTTTTTAAGTTGTAAGAAACTTAATACCAGAAGAAAAAAACAAGTATCGTCGAAAATGCCTCGAGACACGGAGTCTGAAATGGGTATTTTGCAGCCTTAAGTGTTAGAAGACTGCAAGGAAAAACGAAGATTACAAGACCCTCTAATGATCAAGTGATAAAAAATTTTGAATGCTGTAATTACATACACCAAAAATTCAATGGTTTTTCGCTGCCAGTAAAACAGTGAATCAAAAGAAACTTGGTATTAATGTTCTTCATCAAATGGATAAAAAATGTATTTTTTTAATGAAGCTATTATTTAGGATTTGAAGAAGTGTATATTTTTGAAGGGATAATTATCTGATTTAAATGTAAATAGACATATCTCTTAAAGACTAATTTTGAAACAGTATCAAGTCCCGTTTATTTCTAGCATTATACATTTTTATGAGATTTCATTATTTTGTAGTTATGTTAAAAACAAACATATATAGATATGCATAAAATGCGTTCACAAAATTTTAATATTTTTCATTTAGGTAATCTCAGAAAACATTCAATATTTTATTTAAACTAACAATTTTCCCAACCAATTATAAATCTTCATGTTATCTTGAATTGAATATGATGCATATTAACTGATGCATAATAAAAACCAATATATCCATGTTAAAGGGAAAGTAAGAAAGAACACTTACATGTTAAGAATACAAATGACACAGAGGATTTTAAATTCCATGAAATTCAGCTGAAAAATTTATGTACAATATGCATATAAAATATTTATCAATTCTTTACTCATAAATGTTAATTTTTTTCCACGGAAGATTAAATTTATTTTCTGATTTAAAATTTTAAATATTATTTCCAAAATTTTGTTTATATTTAATTATAAAAGGAAAATTGGGACACATGAAGTGTTTTAACCAGATAATTTATATAAAAAAGGGTTAAGAAATGGAATATTCAAATATTTTTTTTGCATCGTAAAATCCAAAGTTTTAAACAGGAAACGCATACTAGCTTTTTCGTTTAAAAAAATTCTTTTCTCATAATTTAAGGCAGTTAATAATAGATAACAACTTTCAGTATTTTTTAACAAAAACTTTCAAGGAACTTTAACCTTTTTGCTGTTCATCCAGCTTTCCTTTAATTATATAAGGTATTAGTTAATTGGAAATATGAAAAATGAGCTAAATGAAACAAAAAAAAAAATCTAAGAATACATTAAAAAATCTCATTTCATTAAGTAAATAAGTATCTTCGACCTTCAAAACAGAGAGAAAAAGTGCATGATTTAGTTCCTTTCCTATGCAAATTTAAAAGTACCACTTGAATAAATAATTCTAAACCCTTAATCTTACTTAAAAAGTCAAATAATCTTACCCTGTCTTTGCGAAGTTCGTCCAAAAGAGGATTACACTTTCAGAAAGTGAACTCTCAGCTTTAGTGAAGTTTTTTGGAAAATGCGATAAGGAATTCACCAGAGGAGCACCAAATATATACGGCAAATCCTCTCCATGGACTGTACCCATTCTTTGGGAATATTCAGCTCCTTCTGTCTGGTGAGTAAAAACATACTGGTACGTTTTCGGTTTTCTAGGGTAACGGACTCTAGAGTGGAAATTCCCAGTTCGAACTAATGGCGCAATGACGAGAGCATCACTCATAGCATCTGTTGTGGAGTCCAATATAATAATTGGATGTTGATCTGGTTTACTCCAATCTGTATATTCGTTAACAACAGTTAAGAATATCTCTTGGAGATGGTATGTAAATAGGTTCCTTACGAGTGTTCTCAATAAACGATCTCTTCTAAGTGTATCAATGCCATTTTTGTCTTCCTGACTTGAAAATTGATTATACGATTCAATCCTAGTCATCCCAAACATTAAATCGTATTGGCCAAAGAATTCTGTGTTCTTTTCCATGACATCTGCTGGCTCCCCTGGTACTACAACTCCATCTATTGTTGGACCGAATGCAGTTAGATGATCTGGTACGCTTAATGGAACTGCTAAAATATCCTGAACAGGTCGCTGACGTAAGCATTCTACTAAAACAGCGCTATCTTCTGTTGGACATTTTAGATTTTTTGCTATTTGTCGAGTGTATACAAGGGAATTTCTGGCAATAGCCCAAGGACTAAGAGCTGAACCGCTTTGCATTATGGCTCTTTGAAACAAACCTGTAATAGAAAAATTGTCTAATATAATATAGCATATTACAAAGTTTAATTTTAAAAAAAGTGAATTTAATTAATTCACTTTATTTGTAATATTAAACAAAAACAAAAAAGTAATTTATTGATAGAAAAAAAGGGTAAATAATTATTTAAACTAATTTCATTGAATGGCATTTCGATTATAAACATATATCAGAATTTTTGTAAATTATACTTCATAGCAGAAGCAAATGAAATATTATACCCAAAATCACTGAAAATGATTACCTGTAGAGTTGCAAAATAAATATGCAATTAGTGATAAGTCATAATTTGACTTTTGTGTCATTCTTATATAAACTCAAAAAAACTGTTTAAAATTTTTTTAAATTGTATCTCAAATATATTTGATTCGTAACTCTTTCATTTGCAGTAATTCCTTGAAGGTTAAGCTGTATTTCTCAAAATACGAATTTGTTTTATTCATAAGCAATATAAACAATAGTAGTTATGAGTCGATAATAGAAAAATGTGTTTCAAATACTTTTGTTAAAGTACTGGTCTTCTTTATGGTGGAAACTATCAGAATAGACTCAATAGTAATAATAATTAGTTTTATTTTTGTAATTTGTGTTTATTTGTCTGAGATACCAGAGACTTGCACTAAAATTCCATTCTTAAAATAAAAGTAAATGGCATGGGCAGCAGTCTTTAAAACGTTTAATGCTTCCTGAAAGCATAAGGATCATAATTTTCGAATATGGTATACAATAGCCATCTATTTCTAAGTTTATATATTAAAAATAGGAGAAAATCTACTTATTTTAATGACATAATATATGAAAATTACTCTGCAATATTTCACTGAATCAAACTCAAATTCTAATATTATAATCATATTGTTGTATTTTTAAAAAAAATGTTTTTGTTTCTAAAGTACCACGTATGTATGTTTTGCTGTTGTTGCTAATGCCGCCTCATATATCGTAAGTGCCAGATCGAGTCCCATGAAATTTATCGGGGCAAGGTTTTTACGTATTTCGTTACCTGTAATGGAGTACGGTAGGTAGGAGTACGATTTGGCTCGGTTCCACCCTAACTTTGAGACAAAACACCCTGGGCGGGGGATATATTTATATAAAGAGGTATAAGGAACAAGCCTGTTTTTAAGTTATAGAACCAATTCAAATGAAATGCGGCATGCAAATTCCTAAGATCCTTACTAAAAAGTAGATAGTGAAAATAATGTTATTTAAAATAATCCTTGTAAGCATGATAACCCAAAAATGATGAAGCGAGCATGTAGTATGATTGCCCCTGACTTTATTGCAGCTCTAACAGCGAACTTTCACCTGGTTGTCACTTCACCATACATTAGGGCTTACAACTGGATAATGCTTAGTCGCACATAATACTCTTTTCTACTGCTTATAATGCTCTTTAATATTCTCCCTAATATAGGACATTTGATCTATGATGAACAGACGTCAGATGACAGTTGATCTCATTGATGTAACTTGCTATTTTAAATGTGTAAGGCAAGCAATCACGTATAGAAGAACGTATTACTATCCGGTAAATGCAAGAGCAGATAAAAAGCTTGTATCAGGTTCAGATGTTAGCCAAAGCATTGTTTTAAAAAATTTATTTTATTTCATCTCATTTAAGTTTGTTTTTATTGTTTGCATTTTTTAGAACAAAACATTATTTTATGAGACTGTTAACGTATCGTTTTTTATTACATGCACATCACATCATTCGATATTCATTGTATTCGGATAGCTCTTTCTTGGTGATTTCATTTATACATCATAGAATGTAAATTGAAAACTTAATTCTAATTAGAAACAAAACAAAACAATATTTCCTTAAATTTAAAGTATTTGAAAAAATTATAATTCTATGTTGTGTAAGATACTTCTCAGGCTTATTATCACTCATACAAATAATCAAGTAAATTTTGAAAAACGTCACTTAAAACCAGCACTAATTTTGACTAAATTTACTATTAAAATTTACAAAGCGAATATGTTACAACTTTATAATAAATTGTTTTAAATGTTCGACTAATTCCCAAAAATATTTTTATGTAAAGTAATAATCGTTTTCTTCATGATAGTATTAGATCAACATATGGATAAACTTGGTTTACGGATAAATGGAAAGATCATTGCAAAAAGCAAATCTAGATCATATAAGTAAATTAGTATCTTATTTTCCCTTCAAAATTAGTACGTACATATTAATTGCTTCTTCATCTCAGTTAAGTTATTAAATACTGAAAGCAATATAAGTTTGTATATTAAATTATTGAACTAAAACATTTAAGAAATTAGAAAAATTATGATAGGCTATTTTTTTAAATGCATAAAAATAACATTTTAGATTTGTATTCAATCATATTAAATTGTATACTAAATTTTAATATTTTTTTTTGAAAATGCATAAAAATAACATTTTAGATTTGTATTCAATCATATTAAATTGTATACTAAATTTTAATTATTTATTTATTTATTATAACAAATATTTGATGTTTTGATAATAGATTTAGAGTATTTTACATTTAGTATACTGTATTATTATTACATTTATATTATATTATATATTTTTATTATTCTATTTCATTTATTATACTTTAATGCATCTGAAACTCCTTGTTAAATAAAAATATGACTTTTATTTACTTTTATTTCTTCGATACTAATTGTAGATTATTGTCATTGCAAAATATTTGAATGTTTAATGAGATAATACATTTTTAGCACCTCTTCCTCAGATGATCCATTAGAAGAAAAAAGGTTTCCCCTTAGCTGTGACAGATTTAACGATTTTTTTCCTTTTTATATATACAAATGCATTACAGAAATCTAAGATGATACAAAGCACCACTTTGAGTAAATAATGGACTTATATTCCATGAAAAGCAGAAATGGATTTCAATTTTTAAATCTTCAACTATTAATGGGAAACAGGCTCACCTATTTAATGTTTCACACTCGATTTCAAGGAATAGTAAATGAATGAATTTGTGCAAATATTGAAAGCACTTAAAATGTCAAACTTAGTTCTGATTATTATTTATATTTACTACCAAACAAAGGCTTATAAAATGGGACCTAAAAGTAAATAGCAAAAATATTTTCCATCAAATGTCATTACATAACATTTGTAATAAATGTATATTTTTAAGATGTGAATTTATATACAGCAATTGTGTGTGTGTAATGACAAATTAGTCAGGTATGAAAGAAAACAGGAAATAATTGAGATAAGGCTAACTTTTTTTTAAGCATAAAATCACAAATTGTTTTATTTACTTTAGACATTAAATCCTCAATATAAATAAAACGGTATAAATTAATAATTTCTCATAAAAAATACAAAAAATTAAACTATAATAAGTTTTGCTTTATGCCTTCTTCTATATTTATAATCTCCAAAGTATTAGTGTCAGCAACGTCAAAAGAATTACTTAAAACTTATATAAACTTAAGTTCATGTATTTTCTTTGTGATATAGATGGTAGTAGCTTTTTTAAGGACTATACCCCAACAACAGTATATTTCCGTAACTATACCAAAACAATGAGGAATCACTCAAGCAGGAGCTTTGACTCCCTCTCTTCTCCCAAGAAAAGTGGCATTTGCCCATTAGTAAGAAAACCTTTCTTTTAGGAAGAGATGAAACACCCATAAATTATAGAATAACACTGAAATATATATATGTAACAGCCCTCATTAATGTAATCTTCAATAGCTTTTGATTTATATATGGTCCAATCATTCAGGACCCATGTTTCAATAATAAGTTAGCTAGCCGCCCAAAGAGAGTATTTTGTGCTACATCTATCCACCCACACAGATCATGCGTTTTGAGCTGCCTATATATACACCGAGATTTCTGGAGACTCTTCAGTTCAGTCTTTGTCTTTATTCATGTAATTGGCTGCAGCTAGCGATCGTGAAGTTTGTTGTGTGTGTGTGTGTGTTTCTTTGTGATTATGTCCACATGTGTCTTGTTTATTATAAATGTTCAATGTATATTAAACAAGAGTAACTAACCACAAGACTACCTCCTCAATAATATTAAATATGCAACACCGAAGTCAAAATGATGATCCAGATAAAGAAATCCCTTCCAATGGCCACGTCTTCTCATATCATAATAGTTTTCCCCTCTAGCTATATTTCTCTTTTTTGGTTTGTCATGGTTCCATGTTCTTGGTTCTTCCGGTCTGATCTTAAGATTCTTGGGATTTATTAGTCTTCTTTTTAATTATTTACTGCTATATATATATATATATATATATACTAGCTGACCCGGCCCGGCGTTGCACGGGCTTTTACCGAGGGTATAACTTAATCCCCATGTTCATTTCCTCCTTTATTTCTGAAGCCAGCACTTCTGTGTGCTTGTGACACGTACGATGTGAGTGTATGGGCCCGTGAGTGCGTATAATGGCTTTCTCGTTTAACATTTTCCCTTCTCTTGACAAAATCAGCACTTCCAATATTATTTTTCGAAATTACTTTGACAACTTTGTTTCTTTCCTCTCCGCTTACCCCGGGGTTACACGGGCTATTACCGAGTGAATAACTTCATCCCCATGGAAATTTCCTGTTTCCCTTAGGACGATAGCACTTGTGTGTGTGTGTGTGTGTGTGTGTATGCGCGTGATGTGAGTGATTTCTTTAACTAAGTCATAAAAACTCCCTTTTTCGAAATTTGTTCTTAAGTTGGTGTGGTGTGGTAATAAGGAGAGAGGGGTGAAACCTCAGGTGTCGTCCTCATCACTTGACCGTGGCTTAAAATTTCGAAGTCCATCGCCAAAAACTCTCGAGTAGGTGAACAGTGCAAATTTATAAATCACTCACCCCCTTTCCAATTTTTTCGTTGCAGTTTTTTAGTCCTCGGAAACGAAAATGTAGCCTTTTTAAAAATAGTTGTATGTTGAAAAAATACAGAAAAGTAGAATTTTTTCAAATTACAAAATTTCACTACTATTTTAATCTTGAAGTAAAATTGTGAGGATTTTTTTAAATGTTCGACACATGGGAATAAACTTTCATGCAATTATCTTTTTAAAGAAGAAATCATTAAACGATTGATTTAAGTATTTTGAGTGTTTTATTAAAATTTGTTCAAAAAAGCTTTCGGCTTTTTATTTTTTTAAATCACTGATTTGATACAGATAAATATTTTAAATGTATCTCAGAAATGTATTGAATACATTCTTTCATCTTAATCTGACATCAATAATGATTTAATTTTGAAAATTATATAAAGAGAAAATGATGAAAAATGAAGCAAAAATAACTTTTTCACTCGCATTTTTTTACTCGCCAAATTTAATGATTTTCACATGTTTAAGTCAGAACTTTTTGGTGTAACCCTTGAGTTAGATACGAAATTTCAGGTGAAACAATTGAAAGCTATTTAGCGCTAAACCATTTTTCGACGCCAAGTCTTTGCAAACTGTAAAATCGCGTATTTTTTATTAAAGTTCTTATTTTTTAGGGCTTAATTTTTAAGTTAATGCTTTCAAACTTCACACATTAATTTCGAAATCGAAGGACTTTTAAATAAAAAATGTACAAAAAATACTGTTTAGATTTTTTTCTTGCAATAACGTTATTTTAAGAAAATCACAATTTTTTTAAATCCGTAATTTTTAAGCAATTTTTTCAATCTTCGCACAGAAGTTTGATAACATTATTCTACAAACGCAACCAAAGTTTCGTATGATAATCTTAATAAATAACGAAGTTATTCAATTTTAAGTTAAAAATTACGACAATATTTCGAAATATCTTTAAAAAAAGTTTTGGGCATTTTATTTTTTGAATGACTGGTTCTAAAAGAAAAAGGCTTGAAGTTATTTAGTGTAGAATATCGTTTTCATTACACGAAAGTAAATTCATACGCAACGATTTCGAAATAATTTTCATAAAAACGCATCAATTTTAACTATTTTTTAAAAAAAATCTTTAAAAAAAAGAAAATATTATTATTTTGCAAAAAAAATATACTGTATCATGGCAAGAGAAATGACCTTTCCGATTCTGTAATTATTTTTTGTCTGATTTAAAAAACAAAAATGGGATGGCTGTTTAAATAACATCGAGAATACCGAAAAATTTCACCCTCTGTTGATTCACGACGCTAGGCGGGAAAAATAACGCGCAGGGTTAAGACGATTAAGCGTTTTAAGGTTTTTAATTAATATATTTTTAACTAATAACAATATCGGAATGAAAAATAGTTTACGTCCTATTCTCAGACCTACTGAATATACGCACAAAATTTCATAAGAATCGGCCACACCGTTTCTGAGGAGTTTGGTTACAAACACTGACACGAGAATTTTATATATTAGATTCATTAAAAATATTCATTTAGCAATTAATTGTGACATGCTAATTAAGTGATTTTTTTATAACACCCAATTAATAATGAGGAATTTTTTTATTTGGACATAGCTTTTATTTTTTTCTAAGGAAGTTATGCTTATTTAACTGAATAATTCAAAAAAAAAAAAATTCGAAATGGGCAAATTTTTTGTTTTTATTATGAAATTATATGTCAAAAAAAAAGATTTATACATTAGGCATTATTTTAAAGTAAACTATAAGTTTTATGAAAGAGAACAAAAATTTTGATACTGATAAATATTTTAAATGAGTCTCGGAAATGTATTGAATACATTTTGTCATCTTAATCTAACATCTATAATTATTTAATTTTGAAAATTATCTAAAGAAAAAATGACGAAAAATGAAGCAAAAATAACTTTATCACGCGCATTTTTTTTATTCGCCAAATTTACTGATTTCCCCCTGTTTAAGGCAGAACTTTTTAGTCTAACCCTTGAGTTAAATGCGGTCGACGGTTAAACAGTTCAAAAGTCTTTGGCGCAAAACTATTTTTTGACTCCAAGGTTTGGCTAACTGTAAAATCGCATATTTTTTATTGATTTTTTTTATTTTTAGGGCATAATTTTTAAGTTAATGCTTTCAAACTTCACAAATTAATTGAAAAAATAAAGTACTTTTAAATAAAAAAAAGTACAAAAAATATTGTTTAAATTATTATTCGCAAAAACGGATTTTTACGAAAATCACAAAAAAAAAATTTTAATCCGTAATTTTTAAGCAATTTTTTCAATCTTCGTACAGTTTACGGATAATAAATTTTAATACACGGAAATAAAGTTTTGTACGATTATCTTTATAAATGACAAAATGATTCAATGTTAAGTTAAAATTTTGAGCATTTTTTGAAAAACCTTTAAAAAAAAGGTTTGGGGAATTTTATTTTTAAATGACCGGATATAAAAGAGAAAGGCTTGAAGTTATTTAGTGTAGAATATCGTTTTAATAACACGAAAACAACATTCTAAACAGTTCACGATTTAGAAATAATTTGCATAAAAACGCATCAGTTTTAACCCTTTTTTAAAAAATTCTTTAAAAATAGAAAATATTATTTTGCAAAAAACCATTATACCGTATTGTGGCAAAAAAAATTATCTTTCTGATTCTGTAATTTTATTTTGCCTGATTTCAACAGTAAAAATTGGATGGTAATTTTAAGATGGTGGAAAACGTCGGAACACCGCTTGGCCGAAACGGAATGGAAGCTCTGCCAAGTAAACAACCCGAAGGAGTAAAACAATTAGGCGTTTTAAGGTTTTTAAATAATATCTTTTTAACTAATTGTAATATCGGAATGAAAAATATTTTACATCCTATTCTCAGACCTACTGAATTCATTAGAATCGGTCCCTACAAAATTTCATTAGAATCGGTTTAGCGTTTCGGAGGAGTTTGGTTACAAACACTGTGACAGGAGAATTATATATATATAATTAATAAATATACACAAAATAGTTATAAACCTATGATAACTAACCAATATAGTAAAAAGTATTGGCCACAGTAGTACTATAGTAAACGCATGGCCTTAGGAACCAGGATCGTAGGTTTAAACAAAGATTTGAGGCTAGCCAAACTTCACCTGTGTTTGCCAATACTCTGGACCATAGTGAAAGTAAGAAATGTCAAAAGAAGTTTAGCTATTACAAATAAAACCATAATCTATTAATATAAAACGATAAAATTATAGCCTATAATAATTACTAGTGTATGTTGTATTATATATAATATACTAGTTTTATAAAATACAAAACTCAAATATCCTTGAGTACAACTTGCTTCACTTTATGTTTCGAGTATTTAATGCAGCGCTTCTCAAACTTGCTGTACTTGATACCCAATTTTCAATCATAATTTTCATCGCACCCCTTTCATAGAATAACAATCGATAGAAATCAATAATAATATACTTTGACGTAAATCTACGATAAAACTTTAATTATAAACCGTACAATTTATCAAGATAAGTATTAAATTTTGTATAAAATGTTATGACCTGCTCATAGGATCACTGGTAATTATTAAACTTGTTCTTAACTTAGTACTTTTAAATTAATTATGAAACACATTGTGCTGTAATGATACATCTGTAAGAGTATTATATCAGTGTAAATGTTTATTTTATTTTTTATTATGTAGGAATTTCTTTTGTTTTGCTTCCTTTCAGTAAATTAATAATTTTTTTTAAACAATCTTATTTTTTTCGACTTTTCAATATACTCGCGTACCCCTTGAAGGTACATGACACGCCCCTGGGAGACGCACTCTTAGTTTAAAAAACACTGATTAAATAAATAATTAATATAAAATCACTTAAAATTTTTGGATTTTACCTCTCGTTAGCGGAGTCAGCATCAGCAAATTTACACAAGCTGCTCCATGCCCATGACCAAATATAGTAACGTTTTTCGGGTCTCCTCCGAATTCTGCTATATTTTCTTGAATCCAGTGCAATGCCGCAACTTGATCCATGATTCCATAGTTACCACGAGATGAACCTTCGACTGCTGGAAGGAATCCTGTATGAAGAGAAAAATTTAACTTATATTAAAACACACTGCAATTATAAATTTAAAGTTTTAAATGTAAATATTTGTTAGGAATTTCTTTTTTAAGCATAGCTTACTCATTTTAATAATAACACAAGATAATTAGCATTGCTTGTTTTTGATCTTGTTGAACACAACAACTGTAAAGAGATTATTATTAGTAAATGTTTTCTATATACGCTGAAATAATGAAATTATTACAATTGTTGTCTCAGAAATTTTAGTATGCTTTTGAAAAAAGACTATATTATATTTACATAAAATATTTTGAATTAAAAATTACATGTTAAGATTTATTTACTTATTTTTTTAAAAATGTTTTATATTTTGCTGAATATACTTTAAGAAACTTTATACTTTTTTTTAAGAAACATAAATATATTGAGGGGAAATTGAGAATGAGTTTTAAGAAAAAAAGCTTTTTATCACCAGCAAAATAAAAAGTAATCATATTAATAAATGAAAAATAATTATTTTAACTTAATTTTTTTACCTCCACTCTTGAACTAATCAAGATAGTCATAATTAAGGATTATGTTTATATGTATATGAGGTGTTTTTTAGATCTTTTTTTTTTAACTTTTTACAGATAATTTCAAATAATATAAATAGATCCCAAATTTTTTAAAATTTCCATATTTTTTTTTTTTTATGAAACGCAACAATATAATATCAAGTGCTTTTAATGCATAACTTTTTTCTTAATTTTTTTCATTCTATGCAGTATAAATTCATAAATTATTTATCTCTTTGCTTAAATAAGGGTCGTTAGATTCAAGTTAGAAAATAACAAATTCCTGTTTACTATAATAAGATTTTAAAGCATAATGTTTTGCAACTTTTTTATTCAGAAATTTTCTTTTTAGTTTATTAAAGACTAAACAATTTAATTCCTGCATCTAAGCATAAAATTTGCATCAAACTTAATATGTACTTTAGTTGAAAAACATGTGAGATGTTTAAAATTAAGCACATATTGGATGGTTTTAATTTTAAGAAATTAGGATATGGGAAACAAAGAAAGACGCAGTTCAAAGTAAGGTATAAATAATAGTTTGATGTAAAATGTTTAAAGAAAGAATATTTTTGTTGTGCAAAAATACCAAGATATAATTTATTTTAAGTAGTAAACATGAAATTTGGAGTACTTTGTAGAAGTAGAAATAGATCAGAAAGTTCAGAAATATTAGGTTGTATCACAAATAGGAAGAAAATGTCAATTAATATCAGAAAAAATAAAAAATTTCATTGACTATTTTATATATTTCAAAAGAATATGATTGAATTTTTGCAACAACGAATTCTTATGAATAACATCGAAAATCCTTCATAATTTCATAATTTATCTATTATAAATCACTTGTTTAAATGGATATGTTAGGAAATGTGGTTGTGTTTACATTCGTTGAATCAAACAGAATGCGTGAAAACTTCAAAATTCGTACACTAAAAGGGTTTTGGAAAAGAGAGGTCAAATTCCAACAAGTCTTTCGGCAATATCGTGAAACGAAAATCCTTTTTCTCTTAGCCATGTTGCATGTCCTCTTTCAAACTCAATAAGCTGCTGATACATCTTCTTTATCTCTTTGAAACCATTCATAGTAAATAATGCTAACGAAATTTGATCTGCATGTTCAGAATGTAGTAATAATATTATTCTCATTCAGCTAACGCTAAATGTGAATACACGAGCAAACACGCCTTTCAGATTTCGTTTATTTAGCATATAGGCTTCGATGGCGAGAGGTACCTGTCATCAATGGGTTCTGAAAAGTTTTAGAGAAGGTGGTGATAGTGGTTTAAGAAGAGATTTGTAAGTTCGAATAAAGTAATTACATAACTGTTGTACAATTCATGTAGTTTAATATGTTTTGACGGGAATGGGGGTGCTTGCCTGAATTGTTCACTGCAAAAGTACTTCTATACTACAAAAGTATTACTAACAAATTAATGTGGGCTGGTTTTTCTATCTGAAATGAATAGTGGTTCAGAAGTAAGTGTTATTAGGGATTATATATATGCTTTACTAAAAATTTTCAGTTACATGTGTATAAAAAAGTAATAGAAGTAGTGATGAAATGAATAGAATTTTAGTAAATCTTTTACTCTGAAGTATTGCGATAGATAATATTACTCCATGAAATCTGCATCTAAGAAGATATGTCAACAATATAGCACTGACAATTTAAAATATGTATTTATTCAGTCCCGTAGAAAACAAAATATTATCTATGTACTTCATGTGACAAAAAAAAATACTTTCAGATGAAATAAGGAAACCATATGCAAGCCATAAAAGCATTAAACTAAAAAGCATGCTGTCAAAATATTGGCCAGTTTTCAAGTATTAGGAAAAAAAATTCCGTGCAACTAATTATAAAAACCTCTGTCACCAGTTGCTATTTACTTTGAAATTTTAAATGGCTTTACGGGAAAAACTATAAAATGAGAGAGTGGCATTAATTTTTTTTTGTCTCGCAAAGTGAGAGATCGTTGTAAAAAAATTTGGAAATCCATGATCTAACTCAATTTTTTTAGTACTAGGGTTTTCTTTTTTACATTTCATATTATATTTTTGATGTTTTTTTTTACTTTGATTATACTCAATAAAAGTAATTAAAAAGATGTTTTAAAGCATGTTATATTTAATATACGAATACAAATCACACATGGAACTCATTCCAGTCTGTTGTGAAAATTGCAAATACAATTAATAGATCTTGTGAACTAAGACTAATAGGGATTTTTTTCTCGGTGAAATATTAAGCATAGTTTAGTTTTAAAAAAATCTTTTTTACCATACAAAAGAAATTTTCAACTTTACTGATATCGTCAGAGTTTTATAAAAAATTATTTGCAGTAAACAAATAAGAGTATTTCATAATCGCTCGTAAGAATTGATACACATTCTTAGGTTAAAAATAACTTTATTGCTACTCGAAAAAATACAGAATTTTTAACAAAAACTTAGTAAATCATGATAGCAGAAAGCTTATATTTCTTAAGGCACAAACATATTTATGAGTGAAACTAGAAAATACATCGAGTTCACGAATTTCTAATCAAAGATATGCTCGGTAAGAAACAGGGAAGAGCTGTTTAGGAGCTATCAGTATGCCTACACGTGCCATGTCTTAACAGAGCTAACATATACATGTATGTAAATATATTCTAAAAATTGTGTAAGAAATTATTTTTAATCTGTTTTGAAAAATATAAAACACTAATCTTTTTTAAATATAATATTATTTTAAACCATCCTACATAAAATATGTAATATATTTCTAAAATAACTAAACCTTAATTTTAAAAAAAAAAAACATTTCTTCTATTTGGAAAAAAATGGGAAGGGAACGGTTGTCAGTTAATTTTTGAATTTCCTTCAAAAAAAGTAATAAAAAGTTCAGAATATATGTTTGCGTACTGTGAGTTGGGAAGTTAGCTTTACATAATCAAAAAATAAAAGATAAATATTCCTTTTTCTCAGATTTCGATGAAATTTGATATACTTTATCTGAGATCAGAATGCAAATGGTTTTTGTTACGCTCCGGGTTTGGGTAATAAACAATAAAAAAAGAAGTTGCATATTGGTATAAAATACAAACATAACATAAATTTATTAAATAATACACAAATATAATTAAATGTGATATAATTCAAAACCAAAGGGGGAATTTTAGATTAAACATTTTATGTGCGTACTAATTTATTGAAAACACAAAAGAATAATTATTTTGAAACTCTGTAAGCGCTATCTGATAGCTCAATCATTATTTCTTAAAAAGTAATGAATTTGACAAACATTACAAAATATCAAAAATGAGGAAGTGAGGAGAATTTTTACGACAGAAATAAAAAAAATTACTAATCATATTTTCTTCAGTGAAACAAAAAGCGTTGAGATTTAAATACCTTACATGAGTAATCCGAACAATACATATACAAAAATAGAGTTTCATATTTTATCTTATAGTTACCTAAAAGGGAAATGCTGCTGTTCATGATTTTAGATATTTTTTCTTATATAATGCAGCAAATACAGTTGGCTCTTGAATGTTTTTGTTTGAAAGAGATTGATTTACTTGTCAAGAGATGGCGTTAGGTAGCTTAAAAAGAACAATTGTATAGGTATGAGAATTTATATAAAAGTACTTTTTTTTCTTCTTGGCAATTCACTGGTAGGAAAATCTCAAATGAAGAGAACGTGAATAAAAGTTCTACTTAGTAAAGAATGCAATTGCAAAGTTCATTTACTTTTTCTTTCAATTTTCCGCATTAATTTAAACGTTTTCTAAATCACTGAATATGAGGCAATTATGCGGAAAATGAAGGATTTCTGTTTGACTATCAAATATTTTGAAATATTTTAAAATTTCGATGATGGAACACATATAATTTTATAATTAACTTGTATCCTCAATATAAATAATACATAAATTGATTGAATGTTTTTTATCGTTAGTTAGAAAAAATTTAAAGAGGTAATCTTATAGAATATCACTGTATTATTTTGCTACAGTTACCATGATAAACTATCTCGAACTTACATAGATTATGTTTCCATATATTGGAGTTTATTGATGGAAGTATTACATTTCTAAAGTAGATTCTGTGAAATTTGTTTTTTTATCCTTACAGGAGTATAGCTAGAATATATCGTGAATTCCAGAGATATATCAACTCCAAAACAGAAGTGCAGACAGAAAAATACATCAAGGAACCGAATCCCTTGAAAGTTGATAAAAATCCTTTGACTTGATAGACATGCAGTGGTGTCTGAAACTGTAATAAATTTAAATTTTGGAACATTAAAAAACATCAACATGCGATATGGGCAAAGATCCAGATACGTCTGAAAATTTCTCTACTGAGACCCTGGGCTTCTTTGGAAAAGTAATGATCACGTGGGACCCAATTCATAAAATTTGGTGTTTATATATGCAATGTCCAACAAAAATAACCCATAATGAAATAAAATTTGCCTACTTTTTAAATTTGTAAAATCATTAATTGTGTTTTTTAGGAATCAGCTGTTAATATTTCATTTCCAACACTCATCAAGCTACAAGTATTCAAACAGCCGGGTGGGTGTGGCAGTTCGTTTGGTGCTGGCCTTGTACACCCAAGTTTGCGGGTTCGGCCCAAGTCAATGAACTTTCAAGATGCAAACAATCGTATCATTATGCGGCATGTTAAAGATCCTTTTGGAGTGCCTGTTTGGCCTGTGCCCTCTAAGTAAAATCATATTCCCCTGTTACAGTTTTGCATCATCTGAGCTCAGAAGCCTCCCTATGGGGAGGATGGGTGGCAAAATTACATTGGGATAATTCAAACTCATCTTTATGGTGCCAAACTAAAAGAGATAGATACCAGTTTCCGAGAAATTTACTAGTTCTGCAATAGTAATTATCATTCCACATCCCTATTAGAAAGCAAACAAAAAAAACGTTACTCAAACGATTTCTCAGTTTTTCAGAATGTATGTCGGAAAATATCATTTGAGGATTAAATTAGTTCAGCTGTTGATCTTATTGAGGCAGATTCGAAAACTAGATGAAGTCATGAACCCGGACCCAATTAGCCCATTCCTTAAGACGTCCCCGCAAAGGTTGCTCTATGATATTGATCTTTACAGCAGATAACTCACGACTTAAATGCTCATCGACATGTGTCCAATATGGTTTCGCTGATATCGCCAATCAATCACTGACGCTAGACAAAAACTGTCTTATAGCAACCACCTTTCTGCTTGTACCTGGTAAAAGAAAGAATACGTTGAAGGGGGTTGAATTCCTTTCATGACAAAGAGTGTGTTTCATTATCATGTTTTGAGACTCTTAATAACGTAGTTGATACTGGCAATCGATTAATGCACTGGCATTTTTCTAAACATTTACACATATTTGTGTCATTTTAGGCTATCCAATTGGCTTAGACGGTCCCAACAGGAAAATGTGACATCGTGCAATTCGCAAGTTGTTACCAATTTTCTCAAAGAATATTTTTCTATCACCAGCTCTCATATTTGGCCATCTAAAGGTTCACATATAAATCTTACTGTGCATGAAATGACGTGCAATCGTGCTCTTCAAGAGAGATCTCTATTATATTGCCACTTCCATATTCCACACATTCCCCATTAGAAACATAATGTCACCAGAATTGTCTCCAGAGTACATTCACACATTGATGGATTACATGCTCTAATTAAGGTCACACTACGTATTCGAAGGAACACATGCACCGTAAGATGTGATGTTCCGGAATTTTTGTCCTTTTACTGTGTATAGTAATACTAATTCATACAGACTTGCTTTCCATACTAGTACAATTGAAATGTAAATCTGGAATACAAATAACAACTATCAATGTATAGATGTGTCTTACTCATTTTCTGTGAAATAAAAACTCTATCCTACAACACACACAAAAAAAGAAATAGAACACGAAGAGCCATTTATCAAATGGAGACTAAATTGCATATACACATATCTTAAGAGAAACTTTTTGAGCGATTAATAGCTGAAAGCCTATATTTGAATAGTTGGACTCCAGTAAGTTTTTGTTTGTGTGTGTGTGTGAAGTTACATTTATTATAAAAATAATTTTTTAAAAATTTAGTATCTTAATTTAAAAATTATTTTTTACTAATTTCTGTACCCCATCATTTCATGAAATGTAATTATCATTTGTCGATGTATATATTTGGGATTTTAGTGAATTATTTTTTAACAAGTTCTACTCTCCCTATTTTTTTATTCTTCAGATATTTTGTGCATTATTTTACTTTACAAATCTTCTGAAAGGAGTATATTTCTATCCTGTTTGGAATTTTGTTTTTATTTTTAAATTTTCCATTCAAATATTCACCACAAAAATCATATTTATTAACTCTAAGCTTATTTTTAATACAATTAATTCGAGTTTCATACTCTGTGTGTTTTACATACTTTTACAGTTTAGTAACTTTCAATCAAATACAATAGACATAAAATGAATAAAAGTTTTTTTTGTTTTGTTTGATAACATAGTCCTGGCCAAAAAGAGGTTAAAAACTTCCAAGCTTTATTTTATGTTGAAATTTTTTTGAAATGTCTTAAATAAGTAATATCGAATCAAGGCTCAAAACATCAAATAAATGTATGTGTTAATATACATTTGATACTTAAAGTATTTCAGTTGCTTTCCTTTTAGAAATAATACTGAATTTTCATCATTCCTTTAGAAATTTAGATTTTCTATTTATATGTAGTTCAATGTATGAATTGATTTAAAGGAAGATTTGAACCAAACTATTTTAAAAGTAAATTCAAAGGGATATCTGATAAGTTTCCTAATATTTTTTTTAAAAAAAAACTCGTGATTTAATAAATTTTATGGAAAAGAAGGGTAAACATTTCGAACGAAATGAATTAAAATAAATATTATTGACAGTAGTAAATCTAGCTCCAAAATGTCTGATTTTTAATTTGTATCAAATAAAAAATACATTTTGAATGAAAGTTATGATTAGTTTGCTAAGGTAAAAAATAACTTTCACGTGAAAGAGCATTATTGCATGATTTATATGTTATTTATAATATGCTTCCATTGTTGTGTGTGTATAGGCTGAACCATGCTGTTGCAGATTTACTGTTGATGTTCAGTTATTTGATGCAATTAAATAATTTTCAGATTATCATAAATTGGTAGTAAGAATTTTTTAAATTTTATAATTACTTAAACTATACACTTTTTCCGATTAGGCAGTTTTTCTTTTCATTTAAATAATAGTGTCATGTATCATTTTTAATTACTGATTACAATTTAATTGCCGGCTAATTTGAATGGAAACTTTTCTTTATATTAAGCATTTCTAAATTTCTGCTTGACTATGTATAGTTTTGACTTAAGGTAATGTATTTATATACTTTTGCAAAAGTAATAAATTTTTATTATATAAATTAATCCCTATAATGTCTTTATATATAATAATGCATTTTTGTAGTAAAACTCTTTTTCTCGTTTTTAAGATTTTTTTTCATAAATTCCTAAAGAATTTAACACGGTGTGTGAAAACTTGACTAAAATAATCATTGCAAACGTAATAATATTTTGTGCTATTTGAGATAGAATTAAAAGTGATTACTTTAATTGAAATGATTGGTTTTACTGAATTTCAAAAGAACATAATGATGCATTTGAAGCACTAATGCCAAATTATGTACAAAACATAAAAAATTACTCTTACAAAAGAAAGAAATACTTTTATTTTTAAAGAATTCTATCAAATCACAATTTAAAAACATGATTTTTTAATAAAGAATTGTTAAAGCAAATTTTAGGCTAAAAATTCTGTAATTTATTTAAAATAAAAATTACTTACCAAATATACCTAATCTGAAATTAATGGTAATGACAATAATATTCCCAGCACTTGCTATAACGCTACCATCATAGGGATTTCCAGAATTCCAATCGTAAGATTCACCATGGATAAAAACCATAACAGGTATTTTAGATTTGGCATTACGTGGACCTAAAGGGAAAAAACAATTGTTAAAAAAATAAAACACAGTGTTTTTATAAAAATATTCAGTTACAAATAAAATTTAAAAGTAATATTTTATTACAATAAAAAAAAACTTCAAATATGTAATATTTTGAAGGAACTTCTCTCATTAAGGAATGGTTCTTTATGAAAAAAATAATACTTGTATAATATTAAGGTAGGTAATATTACATAGGTAGTATATGGGTATTTTGAAATGAAAGTAATTTAAACATATAAATATATTTAGCAAAGAAAAAATAATTTAAAAAAATAATAATAATGATTTACACGATTAGAAAACCAAAAAAAAAAAATTTTAAATGTTCAAGAAATGCATGGCTAATTTAAAAATGAAACTCTTTAAATTATTTGTAACTTCAAATGATTTAGATATACCTTGTGTTTTCTTGTTAAATGTTGATTCATGTTAAGTATGTGATACTACATAATAAGGTTTGAAATATAGTTCGTCTTACATATATAAATCTTAAGAATTTCCAATAAAGCGAAAGATTTAAAAAACAAAAATTTAAGGAACTTTCGGAAATAGGAACAAATTATCCTATATATATATATATATATATATATATATATATATATATATATATTAATATAAAATTATACATTTTTTCTTAAAAAATAAGTAATCAGTTTGGTAAAATAATTATATAAAAAATAAACAAAATAATAATTAAAATAAACATGGTCATTGAATTTTATAAGGATTTTATGTATGCATACTGTAACCTGCGTGTTACAGTATGCATACAGGCAACGCATTACTAAATATACGAATATAATCAATAATGTTTTATCATTACTAAATTAATTATTTATAGTTCAACTAAAAAAATTATGTATTAGAAATGTTGTTTTTTCACCCTAAATTTCCACCAAATAATAACTATGTGAATTATTATTTTAATATAATTAGTAAACTTTTGATTCTGATAATATTAGAATTAACTTTTTATTTTAATTTTGAGATCCATGTTTAATTATATAAATAAACGAATCAAAATGGATCTGTTATTAAAGTAAATCGTAAATGACTTAAACATTTATAAAGCCTTGTTTTATTGAAGCGAAAGTATATACGGTGTGTGCGCGTGTGTATGTGGTTAAGTAGTTGTGTTTATTTATGTCGAGGAGAACCTCTCTTTTGATTTTCTTCTAAGATATTTTCTTTTGTTTCTTGTAGTTCTAAGTCCTATAAGACATCACATGATTCATTAATATTTTTATTTACCCACTTGACAGGAAAAATAGTTTTTAAAAAGTTCCATTTTGATGATTTTTTTGGTGAGATTATGCTATATTGCTTCAACCATAGCATTCCACTAATCAGTATGTTGATTCTGCGAAATCATGAATAAAGAAAAATAATGAAACTTTCTTGATATATATATATATAACTTTACACGCGACTTAATTCATTCATTCACTCACCCATCGTGGTATCAATGTCTGGAACTATAAGATCTATTTAATTAAAATTTGGTTGTTCATGTTCTTTTCATGGAGTACAGATCTACTAAGAATGAATTTTATGATGATTTACGAAGATATGAGAGCATAATAGAGAGAAATTCACGTTTATGAACCGTTAGACTTACATATTTAAAATTTGGAAGACATATTTCTTTTGTCGAGACCACTAAAAATAAGTTTTGTGAAAATATACACCTAAGAGTAGGAGGGAGTCCCAAGAGTGTGTTATAGATAAAACAATTCCGTTTCTTAACCATTAGACCTACTAACTTTATATTTTCAAACATATTTCTTTAATGGAATTAAAATCCTCTAAGAAAGAGTGTTGTTAAAATCGACTCACAGGAAGGAGATTATACGGGGGCGTAGATGATAAATATACTCTCCTTTTAGAAATTCAAAACTTGTTCTTTTTAAATCAAGATATAAGGTTTATAATAATGGTGTTTTTTGATCAAAATCTTAATGATGTGTGTGTGTGTGGACTTAGATAACAATATATTCAAAACAATATATAGGCATATAAAATCATGGAACACCCATGGAAGCGGGCTGGTAATGTTTAATACGAATATATAACCTAAGATCGTTCGGAATGAGGCGAAAAACGTTTATGTTCTCCAATTTGCCCTTGTGACCTTACACGTGTTACCTTTGCACGTGTTTTTTTTGTTTGTTTTATGTTTAAATAAGTACTTTTTTACGTATTATGTATCGATAAGTTTCATCGCAATTAAAATCATATTTATAATCAACATGTTACGAAGTAAATATTTCAATTCAGAATTCCGACAAATTTTAAGCGTTTAGAAGTAAAACAGTACAAAATCACATATATATGATATTTACAATATTTTGTATACAATACGGTAGGTCTTTGATCGTTACTGGCATCGGAATATGATTAGTTTAGAGGAGAAATGTTACAAAACTCATGCTCACAGTCTATTGATTGTACTCAAAATAGCAGATATAGTTAAATAACTCTTTCTGATCAAACTGCTGGGCTTGTGTTGATCATTAATTATCCAAGGGTTGCCATGAACATTCATTTCCCCCTCCTATTTCAGAATCAAAGGATTATTCAATACCCACATATTATTGGAGCTATTCCCGATGCTTTCAAAAGAGATTATTATTGCTATAATGATTCACTCATGCCTGTATATTATAAGCAAATTATCATTATATCAATTTCATGGAATCATTCACGAATAATAATTTCCCGATTAGGCATAATTGCCTACATCTGGCTTTTGCATTCTTTGTAACATTCCGTTATGATATAAGGAGCCATGCATTCCTTGTGATTATAGATAGCGCAATTTTGACGATAAAAGCTGTAAACAGATCGAGCAGATTCTTTAACAACAAGAAAGCTTTCATCGTATTTTCTGTATTGGATTTCATTCAATGAATATTGCAAAGTCGATATTATCACGTGCGATTTATTTTGTTGATTCATCGTTTTGGGACACAAACTGAGAAAATGGTATTGATTTTTTCCAGACATTTCAACTATTATTTTTTATGAAAGTTTTATCGAATAAATGATGGATTTTTTTTTCGGTTGTTTCATATTGGTTAAATTTACTTTCTTGAGATGTGTTGGAGATTTATAGTCCAATGGCGTGTAGAATTCCTCCTTTTTCTGTATAATTTTTAAAACTTTTTAGGATGTAAAGTAAAGCGAAATCTAAATCGATTATATTCCATTTTTTAACAGAGAAGAATTTGTCTTCTTTAAGAAAAGACGAAATATGTAGTGCTTATACATTATTTTCTTTAATAATTATTAACATTTCTTTTGTTGTTTATAACAGATGTCCAGCTTAAAAATATCTAATCATCATCTTGTAGTCATTATAACTCATATAATTTAAGAATAATAAAAACTATATCAATAAATACAATAGTAATAGCTCCAATAGTAAAATATTAAAAATATGTATTTCCCATTTCTTATATTTTAACTGACTGCTATATCTATACAATCTTTTAAATTTTCATTTTTCAGTATAAATAGTAGATTTAATCATATGATTCCTAGAATTAAAATATATATATATACCTTAAATATAATGATCATCTATGAATTTTTGAAGTTTGAGGATCTTACCATTAAATTAGTATTTGATAAAATAATTAGAATACGAAAGATTTTACAAAGTTCTAATTTAAATCCAATATTATAAATATGGTAAATAATGTAATATATTTCATAACAAGAAATATTTTATACAGAAATTCAGTTTGGATAAATTTATTTTACCCCTAATGGGCTGCATATTAGTTACTAAGCCTTTGCAGGCACTACAAGACCGAAATATAAGGGCCATTTCATGGTGGCACCATCTAGTGGCGGCGTTCACTACCAAATTTCGATGATTTAATTAATTTTAATTCAAGCTCTGGTTGGATGCTAAAGGTTACCATGATTTAATTTTGCCGAGAATTTGTATTTATTATTAAAGTACTTCGTTTTTAAAATAACGTCTGCTTATTTGAAGAGAAAGTTAAGTTTCCACATTTGAATAATACTTACGTTACAGTTAAAAAGTGGTAGTTTATTTGTCATAGAGGTACTGAAATCTAATAATTCTATACTAAAACTACAGCTATAACATCTTTTATATTAATTTCAAAGTTATTTTACTAATGCATGATATAAAATAAAATAAATAGGAAATAAGGTGTTAAAATGAAATAAGGTATTAAATTAAGCTTCATTATTTTCCTATAAAAACAACAAAATATTGAATATTGAATATAAAATAATTTTTTGTTCGATTTTCAATATTTTGATCATACATGCAAAATACGATTCCTCTATTTTTCATCATAAATTCTTTCCAAGCAATAGCACTCTAATCAGGCCATTAATTTTCGAAAATAAACGTAGTTCTTCAAAATATTCCCTTTGATAACGTTAACTCATATAACCTAATGCTATTTTTAATTTCCTATATTACAACTACAACTAAACACAAACTCAACCCAGGTTTAAAATTTCTAGTTCTCTGAAATATTCTAAACTTTCAGAAAGAAAAAAATTATTAACGTATATTTTAAACCACGAATAGTCAGAAAATTAATTTTAAATATATAGGTATCACATTAATATATCCTTCATTTCCCTTAAGTGATTTTAAATAAAATTGTTTTTATTCAAAGATACACATATACGCTTAATATTAAGTTAACAGATGGTTTAATTTAAAATACACAAGTAATTCTATTAATTATTGACCCTTTAGGAACTACATTTCATAGTATGGATGGAAAGCTTCATTAAAGAAAAATCAGTTTTAATAGGCTACAACTAATGTTTTACCGCCTAATTTTAAAGCACATTATTCCAAACATGCTTCATAACACTGTGGCCGTTAGTACGATGATTGAGGCTTAATGGCATCACTATTCTGAGAAGAATTCTTTTCAATTTGAAATCTCGGCGACCACTCTAGACATTTGAATTTGCCTGAAAAGTCGTAACAAAGCGTAGAAACATCCCTTAGCGGTAATTTTGTGCAAGGAAGCATATCTCCAGATGTAATTACTGTTGCTGAAACTCGTAATAATGTAGAGCTTTCAACTCACACTGCTTGAGTGTTTCCGGTTTAATCACGAAGCTTTGCTTACTTACTATTTAGAAAATTCTTGGTATTCCTTTTTAATATAAAGATTTTAATTGGTTTGTTTAGCAAGCGATACAGCTTTACTTAATTACTTTGTTAAGTGCTTTGACTGCTTACTACTCCCAAAAGAGATAATTATTTAAATGTACAGAAGAATTCGTTACTTATTGTATAAGAAGTATTTTGTTAAAAGTTTTACTAACTTTTAGTTAGGGAAAAGGGGATATATGTATCATTTTCCATTCAATTTTTTTGTTTCAAAAATTATTTTACTATTTCTGTGTTTTATTTCATCACTTATTTACAGTAGTAGCATTTACCTTTTATATTTAATGGAAAACTCTTATTGCAAGATTTTAAAAAGTCTCATTGACTTATACATAGTAAATTTATATTATTTTAAAAAACACTGAAGTTTAATTGCAATGTTAAACAAGCTTATATTTTATTCCGTATATTATTATATTTATATAATCGATCAAATAATATACACACAATTATTTTTTATATATTTTTGAGACACACTGCTACATTACAAAACAGACGATTAAACGGAAAATAGGAAGCAAGCTGATTTTTAAAAGTTCAACATTTCCCCATTCTAATTCAAGAACAGCAATCGGAAAAATAAATTATCATCTCAGTAGAATATTTGGAAATTTATTAAATTAGGAGTGCAATCCTTTTCATATATATCGAATATTTCACAAAGTAAAGTGCAACTTAGAGTTTTTAGGCATTTGGAAAAACTTATGATTTGTACGAAGAAGATAAGATGATTAGTGAAAATGGTAGAATTTTGTGAACTTTTTGATCAAAATTTATCTTGGATCTGAATCAATTTTTTCTACCAAGAACTATTCTGTAATTTAATGAGAATGTGATTGTCACATAATTGAATATTTCCCATAGTGAAGATATTATAAAAACGAGAAAATACTTTTTGAACTAAATTAAAATCACTGTAGAACTATTCGGAGTCTACTAGTGATTGATTTTGTAAATTTAAATCATGATAAACTGACGTTAAAGATATCTGAGTTCTGATATCTAACTATCTTCAAAAATTTATAATTTTACATTAAAGTATTCAAAATCCGCTATATATAAAAAAGAAATGGATCTCATTAATCAAAATAACAATCAAAAATTTAATTTTATTTGAAAACCAAATGTTTTGAATAGGATTAACTTATATTCTAAATTATTGTCTCTCTTCGCAGGAAGCAGAACCATCTCTAATCTGTTGGAATTATTATCTATATTATATGTAAAGATAAACACGATTAAAAATCAAATAAATATTTTTAAAAAATATTTTATCTCAATTTCATTCATCATCAGGGTTTGAATACTATCAAAACTTCACTATTCTCAACAAATTAAGCTAATTATATATATATATATATATAATATATATATATATATATATATATATATATAACTCTAAGGAGGCTTATATTACAGAATACTGCACTTTAACATATATGAATAAAACATATAACGGGGTAAATTTTTCTGAAATATTTAGGAAACACATGGATTTATTCCCAGTGAAGAATGTGTTGATAAAGCGAGCGTTCAAGTACAATAAAAAGCTTGGTAGATCAATTTTTAACTATAATAATATTATGGAAATGGTAGATCAGAAAGAATGCAGATGCAGTGATTATAGAGAATATGTGGATGAATATCGTGGGCACGTTGTAACAGGAAACATAGAGATAGTTCAAGATCAAAAGTTGAAAGAAATTATGTACAAAGGCACTGGTTTTCGTTTAATGATTTCCAATAGCAACTTAATAGTAAAAAAACAATTATCTGAAGATATTAACAAATTTATCCTTAATATTGCAATAAAATATAACTTACCTACTCAGGCCTTTAGGGAATAGGGTTTTTATGTCCTCAAGGACTTAATGAATTTTAATTTTAGAACAAAAAAGGATATTTCTTATAAAGAAATAAAAAGACATATAGAGGATTTACAAAAACACTTCGTGATAGTTTACGTGGATAAAGTCCCGGGAAACTATGCAATTATATGCAAATATTATTACAGTAAATTAATATATGATCATATACAAAATAATGCATATGAAGTAAACAAATTTTGTATGAAAGAGATTAATAACAGATTATTAGCATTTTGTAGACAATTGGATATTTCTAGCAGTAGTATTAAATATCCCCATATATTTGTGACACCCAAATTTCATAAAAATCCAGTCAAATTCCGCAGTGTAACAAATGGATTCAATACTTATATATCCAAATCGGGAAGAATTTTACAGAACATATTACAAGATACAATAGACAAATTTAAAGAAACTTCTATTATAAAAAACAGCTATGACGTAATAAAGAAGGTTGAGCAACAAAGAGTATTTTCAGTGCATGGATTCGATTTTGAAGACCTATTTAACTCTATCGAAATAGAAGATATGATTCAAATACTTACAGATGCATATGAGAAATATGGTTTAAATTATTGTATTGGTTTTGAAAAGTTCAATATACTAATTAGATTTTTAATACAGGAGAACTTTATTATTTTTGATAACAAACTTTACAAACAAATAAAGGGCTTGCCTCAGGGTGGCCCTGCAAGTAATAGTCCAGCTAACATATTTACACCATTATGAATCAGGTCGAAGAAATGATCCATCATGCCTTTTGTTGAGATATATAGATGATTTAATTGTTATTGGTCGAAACAGGGAATTTA